>DVZL01000029.1:0-36964 GCA_018236625.1 Lasaia peninsularis
GCGAGCACTGACGCTATTGTGGCAGGAATAGGTAAGGCGGTGGTACCAATCCGGGCGAGTCGTTGCAAGACTCTACCGTTTAGTATATTAGTAGTATAGTGTTCTCAATATCAGGAAATCCTATTGTTTGTTTTCTATTTCAAAATATTATGATTAATATTGAAGCCAGTATTGAATATATTTTTTTAAATACTGTTATAATTGTGGTCGAGCGTACCCGGTGTCCGTCCAACTTTGACCGATGAGGTCCCGGGTTTAATTCTTCGCAACTTATTCTTATGAGTTTTTTTAATCAGTATATCTTAAAAACTTTACTTTGCCTGATCTACTCGTCGGTTAATCGTGGGTGCATATGCACCTCTGGCTATCTTTTCAAGGATATAAGTGTCAAGATATTTACTTAAATAATGTAATAAGGCAATAAATAACTCGAGTATATTGATTTTCATGCGGTTCTAAATAAATAACTCAACAAATAACAAAGCATAATACATCAAATTCATATTTCAGCTGACAAGACACCCACCGCGCATTGAATAAGTTGTTTAAATTTTGTCTGAGCTGTCATTTCGTATTACAAATGCAAAGTTCACGAGGTAATGTCAAAATGCTTTGAGACTTTATTCGTGTTTTATCTGTGGTTTCGCTCGGTTGATACATTACGTTAAAAAGGTCGTAAGTTTTTACATTAACTCGGAATGTATTTAATGAAATTAAATTTTCTGCGCTGGTTACTTTTGTTAATAGCCTAAATGAAAATAAATTTTAAAAAATCGAGTTTTTAATGTACGGTGTTAATTATATTGTAGTTTTATTTTAATAATATTTTCATATTTACATATATATTTTTTGTTTTATGAGATAAGACAGAGATGGTAAAAGACAAGCGTAAATGAAAGCCTATAGACACCATGGATGTTCTAGGTGCGCCGCTGCCCTGTGGTCAGGCTGTTAGATCTTATGTGCAAGTTTACTTGCTACTTTACCTTCGGAACGGAACAATGTCGTTATGGCGGCAGGAATAGGTAAGGCGATGGATTCCTACCCGGACGAGTTGCTGCACAGCATTCTACCAACAGTAGTCATGTTAACTTATGCTTGCCTCTTACGAGCTGCCTGGTAAGGAGGCAGTAGGAGGCACACAGATAGCCCTGGACAACACGGGGTAAAATTATTAATTTATTTGTGTTTATTGTTTTTTTTATTCATATATCTTATACGATATGTTAGAACAAAATCTTTACATTGTCCTATTGTACAATATTGTATTGGAAAACTGGGCAATTCACTATATGCCTGGTGGGTATTCTGATTACTTTTGTTAATAGTCTAAACTAGCTGTGCCCGCGACTTCGTCCGCATTTTTTTTATTATATTTTTCACACATTTCATTCTAAACCGTTCCTTATTACATTAGCTGTCTGCCAATGAAAGTCTCGTCAAAATAGATTTAGCCTTTTCGGGGACTAGCAGAGTACAAACGTGTATGCATATTTAGTAAATGGTTATTTTAATATTACATACAGACACTTCAATTTTATTTATTTGCATAGATAAGAATCGAGTTTTTAATATATTGTAATTGTTAATATTTATGTTTTTCATATTCAATACATTTTCCTATTGTATGAGTAATTATTGTTAATAAAATGTAAATATCATCAAACCCAAACTTTAATGTGGTAGGCAGAGGCTAAATCAATCACAATTTTAGAAACATAATATTGCTCGAGATTGAATTTGTGCCCGATGTAGCGACGGACTTTGTAGCATCATGGGACCTGGTATCTTAGGCTAATCGTGGATGCATAATATATGAATACTGCCTATCTCTTAAAAGATATGAGGGTCACGATATTTATTTAATTATAAGAAGGATTCTAAAATTAAAAGAGAATATGAACATAGCGCTCGTTGAAGTCTTTTGTATTGTAGGTCTCGATACGCGTAAACATCTTGCACCGACTTATGACGAAGCTTAACATTTACGTGTGATGCATTAATAATGTCTGGATACATTATCTATCCATAAACACATACACATACATACACACATCACGCCAAGTCTCTTGCCCGGTGGGCAGATATTTTAGAGGTAATATCTGATCCCCGATATTACCTGATTAATGATTTTATCGCAATATATTATAATGTACAGACAAACACACGAAAATTCTAAAAATTCCAACAATGTGTTCCACTTCCGTTTGTAATCGGTTACAACTATTTACTTTTAAAATAACTTTCCACCCGCGACGTCCCCCGCGTGAATTAAATTTATTAATATAGATAACATTTAAAAATATTTTTTTCCAAAATTGCTTATTGCGTAAAACATAATCTTTTAAACGTAGTCAGTAAAAAGTAGCCTAACTGTTATTAGATTTAGAACATACGTGTTATTGTAAAAGCAAACACAAAATTAAATCGAAACAAAAGCAAGCTTATTTCTGATAAGAGATGTTTGGCATCCCATGATTGTAAAAAATACAAGAAAAATATGGTAGAGTACAAACTAAAGTCTACAAGGGTAAACAGTGTTATTAACATTGAGTTTTTACAATGCATACTTAAGACTAATTTAAAATATTAAAAAGAAATTAAAGTTAAAAAAAAAACAAATAAAAAAATAGCTTGTATTGCGTTGATAAGGAAGTTTATTTAATTTTAATTATAATGATTACGTTTCTCAGTATCGAATACAACCTGTAGAAAAAGTATTTTTCTGATAATATACGTAAAACTAAGTTACGATACTATATTTATAATGTAAACTTATAACATTATTCGGATCTGAAAGTTGGGTGCTAATATTAATACTAAATATATGGTAGGACCCATCCTGACTTTGCGCGGGTATATCATTTATTTATTTAAAAAATTATGCACAAAAAATGTACTAAAGTGGACTTGCTACATGGCATTCTTTACCAGTCCACCTAACTTAATTAGAAATATACATGAAGGGGTGCACAAAATAATTAATTAAGAATATTATAAATAAAAAAAAATACAAACTGATACCTATAAATATTGCATAAAACTATTACTTTGCAAAATTGCAAAAAAAATCATAGTTAAAACAAACATACATAAAATATCCATCGGGGATTTTTAAAGATCTAAGCATACATAAAAGGTAGAAAGTGATTTTGTTCTGTGGTATGTAGAGATTCGCACACTATTTATAATTGTATATACTATACATCCATCCTATGTATGTTGTTATGTATTTAATAAATAAATAAATAATAAATAAATATTACAGGACAAATTACACAAATTGATCTAACCCCAAAGTAAGAAAATTATATGCTTGAGTTATGGGTGTTAGTCAACGATACTAATACATAGAAATACTTAAATAAATACCAGGATAAATTTAATAAACACCCAGACCCGCAAATACAAACATCTATGTTCATCACACAAATTCCTGTCCCCGTCGGGAATCGAACCCGATCCTCGCGGATAGTCGATGCGGTTAGGCGTGTACGCTAGCCACTCGGCCAACGAGGCGGTCATATAAATATATAAACATTAAGCTGATAGTAAAACAACTTGTACATATTTCATATATGTTGAAAATGTTTTCTATAAATTTGAAAATCTTAGAGCAATAATAACATAGTGTCTGTAACAAAGTGGAACAAGGAACTTGCTAGTTGGCAACTGGTACGTTGAACCTCCCGCCGTTGCATGTGTTTGTGTGTGTGTTTACGGCGCTTACACACACTGCCGTATTACCACATTGTTCGTACGTTTGTGTGCGTATAAAACAAGTATATTGAATCAATTACTACTAGCGTAGATTATTCTGATTCATGCTTCCACACAGAATATTTCCAACAAATAATAATATTTTCGAATATTTGCATATTAATATTATATAGATAAAATAAATATTATCAATTAAAATTTGAATTTGTCTATAAATATTGTATTGATAAAATAAATGTTATTAATTCAATCAACGAAATGTTCATTGTTTATGCTTTGGATTCACTGATTAACTTTCATTTTTGATTTGTTATTTTCAGGTAATTCATTTAAATATTCTATAAATTGTCTACGATTATGAAATAAATTTTCATAAATAAAGTATGATTTTCCATTGGTTTTATTATAATAAATCTTCCACACGCTCCTATTCTGGATTTGAAATGTATTAAAGTAGGATATCAATAATTAAATGGAGTTTAAGGAATTTTTAATGACAATTTGCAATGGTGAATTATAATAATATATAAGATGAAATCAAACTTAATCTTGAACATTTTAAAAATTTTAATTTAAAAATATACATGTTATATCTAAAATATATTAAAATTAGTTTTCTTAGAAACAAGGAATAGTTAAAATTATCTTATTCAGAATATATATATATATATATATATTGCTAGTCTAGTTCTATTACTAATTAAAAATGATCAAATCTGATAGTAAATGTTAAAATCGATATAAAAGCTTCTATTAGCGAGAGATTGCGGCATCGGCAGTGCCGATCGCTGTGCGTCCTTGCCGCTTGCTTAACACTCGATAAGTGCACCGTTAATTCGCCTCATCGTATTAAAAGCTTTAAAAATAAAAATTAAAAACCAAGTAGTTATGAACATTGACTCGGTTTATATGGCATTGTCGTGGCGGTTGTCCCGTAATAGTGACCTCAGTAATTTAATTTCGTAATTGTAATACCAATTGGACACGTGAACCAATTGTTAAATAGTTACACCTTAGACGCAAGGTCATTGTTTTATAGATAAACGACTGCGGTCATGAAATTGGTAAAGTCTTATAAGTTATTTATTTTTATTGACTAAACGTTATCCGTGGTTTGCTTACATTTGGTTTATATACGCTTTGTTATATTCAAAAAACGAGTTATCGCACCCTCAGTTATATAAGGGTCAATATTCTCTAACGGTAAAAGTTGTCAATAGGAGTAATCTACCAAGTTTCACAATCATAATTCAAATAATAAGTATATGAGAATCCTCAACTTTTTTTTTGTTACGTCATTTATCAAAAAACTACTTGTTTTGGATTATGCCCTTATATACCAAGGGTGTGTTATGCTAACGGACGAAAATTTTTTAAATCGTAGACTATAGAAGGTAGTTTACCGATAGTAGTCGTTCTATGTAAAAACTGGCGTCTTGTCAAATCCCCTAAATTAGGTAGCCGACCCCAATTTTATTTGATTGATGTTTTTATCAAATTGCATATATTGTATAAGCTGTATCCATGACTTCCTTCGCGATGTGGCCACAGCTAACATCACAATCGGTGTCTAAGTTAGAGCATGAACCGTAGCTGTGGTATAGATAAACAGACGGACAGACAAAAATTCTAAAAATGCGGACAATGTGTTCTACTTCCTTTTGAAGTCGGTTACACCTATATATTTTTAAATATATTCAACGTACAACATTCATATAATATACATCTTTATTATATACGTATAGATTACGTACTAAATATTAGGCATTTATGAATTCATGGCGCCAAAATATTTCACAATTTTACAAAAACAAGACACTATCTAAAAATAAATTATAAAATTTGAAATTAAAACAAAGTAGGTAACTTTCGTACAACTTGTTCGAATTTCGAATTCCGCGTCAAACAACAGATAATAACAGAAAATGCTTTTTCTGAAATCAATAAATTTCATCGGTTAATATATACTATTTTATTATTTGAATTTATTGTGAATTAGCAAATAGACATTTAAACATTTTAGCTTTCGCATTTGTAATGTATATGGGATTACAGACGCGAAAGTTACGATGTTTGTATAATTGGATATTTGTTACTTAATCACCTCGCAACGACTACGAATTTTTGGTATACAGCCAGTTTAAATCCTGTACATTATTTATACGATATATATACTAAATTCGTATTAAATAATAAATTTGTATTTAAATAACATGTTATCCTAAATAGCGTCCGTGTTTGAGCATAGTTCGATACTCTCATAGGGCAACTTGTTGTAAGTATTTTCAGTTTATCTGAAAAAAATAACTTTGAGATTGAATTTGTGCCCGATATGGCAATGGACTTGCCACCTGTCAGATTGTGGGACCTAATATCGTCGGCTACTCGTGGGTGCATAGGTACCTCTTGTCGGGGATATTTATTTATGTGTTTTATAATAAAAAACAAAAGGTTTTAAACAATCCCTCTTTTATGGTCTTAGTATCTCTAATCGTTGTAATCTTTGTGGATGATAAGTAAATAAAAAAAACAATATCCCAACCAAATGTTAAGATTTATCATTTGTTAGTATATTTTTGTAATTTGGTCAATATGATTTTTATATCTACGTGACATTTAGAAACCGACGCCACCTACACGTGGAGATTAAGTTTCTATTTAGCGAGTCGAATTTACATAATTGTTTATCTTAAAATATCCTTTGCATTAATCTAATGAAATGTGTGTCTCATATAAATTAATAGCAATATTACGGAAATTGTAAACTTTATTATGTAATGTCGTATATATCTCTTTGTGTTTGACGTTTCATTATTGCTGAATACATGTTTGTTAAGTTGGTACGAGGTTAAAAATGAAGTATTTTTAATCGCCTCTGTGGTGTAACGGTACGGCCGTCGCCTATTAAGACCGTTAGCCGCGTAGAGTACTGGGTTCAATTCCCAAGTCGGGCAACTTTTCTGGAATGTTTTTAGATTTTTCTGAGTAAGCATTACATTGCCCGGGATTGGAATGTGCTCGAAGTGGTGATAGGCTTGTCACCTATCACATCATAGGTCCTATTACCTTGGCTAATCGTGGGTGTTCTAATATATTTAGTGGACTTACGTGTCGTTGATATATTAACATACTTCTACCTACCCCTTCGGGGATAATAGGCGTGACAATATTTTTTTCTTAAAAAAAAACCAAATGAAGTCGCCCAACCGGAATCAAACCGGGGGATCTTGTACGTTAAAGTTGGATACCGACTACGCTCGTCCACAAAGGCGATCATCCTTATATGACAAGGGCACAATCCAAAAAAGTAGTTTTTTAGTAAGTGAGATTTTAAAGATTTGAACCTAGTTTTTTTAATAACATGCTTATTATTTAAGTTATGATTGTGAACTTTATGAGATTCTTCTTGCCGTCAGTGCTGGTAAAGAATATCACTTTTGCCCTCTGTATTTAAAATCAAAGTTTACACAAAATTAGACTACGTCCCTTATGTTATGATATTATATCAATATTAATTGGTGTTTCTGTATATTATTGTTTAGACATATAAATTGTCTTTATGGAAAGGTCTCATGTAAACTATTTCGAGCTATCAATATTAGGCAGTACGACGTTCACGGGTTCGGCTAGTATCATATAAGAATACATTTATTATCAGTTTACCAAATCTAAAATACATTACACCTATAGTAATTAACGGTGGAAAAATTGCTCGAAGTCAAAGACCTAGCATAAATACGACAAGTTTCAGAAATAGTATATTATGTGTTAAATACATTTATTTATTTAAATAATTATTATACACAAATTCTTGCTACAAAACACCCACAGATAAATGATAACTTTATTTCATACTTAGCTTATCTTCAGCATGAGAGAACTTTGCCAGCTGACCCGTAAATATAAATATTTAATAAACTTTAAAATGGTCTACATTCTTTCAAAGAGCAAAGACAAAGCATTATTATTCAATGAGGAAATTTAAATTTTTATATTAAATACGATATATATTATACCAAAAATGACATTTTCTACATTTTTTGTCTATTAGATTATTAGAGTACCTTTATTTTAGAACTACATAAAATAAGTGAATTCAAAAGCGAAGTCATGGGCAAAGCTAGTATATAAATTAAAGCTAAATCTGAAAATACGGCTAAAAGCAATCCTATATCATAATATTAATGTTGTGAAGTATAAGTTTTGGTACTAAGCACCACAGATTGTAGGCGAATTAGTCATTCATCGCATAAATCAATAAAAAAACAAGAATTTGCTCAACTTTACTGTTAGTTTATTTATCGGAAGTCTCTAGAAAATCGAAATGTTAAATTTAAATAAAATGTTGCCACATGATAAAACTGAAAATCTAATAATTAACCTAAGTTGTAATTATGGGTTATTACTTAAAAAACAAAACTCATTTATCTTGATATCACATGAATAAGTGTTGTTAGTGTTTAATTACAAAAATTGCAATTAATTTTATGCATTCTTAGTACATTTTTACTTCTCTACGTCTAAGGCATTTATCTACATCGAAATGCCGTAATATCCGTTACTAATTCAATACACGCACACATTGACATAATAGCGCGGGTGTTACGCACACATAAATAAATTAGGGTTATCAAGAGTTGAAAATATTTTACAAATGATTCTGTTGTAAAAATAATATTAGTTGGTTTTGATATTTAAAAATTCTTAAAGTGATAACTTTGAACTTATATCAAAAAGGTTTGAAGGTAGTTTATGATAGGGCTAAAATAAATCAGGTACAAATTATTTTTTATTAATAATAATTAGTAAAAATTATAAATAATTTTTAATAATTAATTTAATATTTGAATTTTAATTAATTTAATATATCATAAATTTAATATTTGCACACCAATATATGGAAGAATATGTTGCAATAATAAAATACTTTTTTGTAAGAACTTTTAAAAAACATATGCCGCAAATAAATAAATCGATTACTTTGTATGAATAAAAAGTAGTAAAAAAATTAGTTGTCCGTAAAGTCGGTCTCCGCATCATTATTTTACGAAATATAGTCTTAATAAATCAGTGATGGAAAATTGCGTACTTTTAATATTTGAATTAAATTATTATAACTGAATTACTATAATGCTTAGGCTGATCAATTTTTTTGAGAAACACAGGATCTTCAATTATCTCCAATTTTATTTTTATTAAATCTCCATGTTGACAGCCCTAGCGTATTAACAGTGTAACACACGTGCGCAGTGGTGCCAACATCAACCGCGTGGAACGAGTTGAGAACGACCTGCTATGCTCGCGCAAGAAAGAACTCAGCCAAGGACGCCAACATAACGGTCTGTATGGGACGCCGGCTCTACTAGGGACGGAGGGACGTGTCCCGCTACGTAACTGGGACAAACCCACCAAAACCAATACACATTTTAAACAGTTTGATGACCTCTGTTTATTATTAAAGTTTTATGTAATTAAATTCGTGATACGTATTGTGTTATAGTCTTCTTGGACTTTGTCATTTAGGTGTAAGTTTTTTCTAATGTTGTTACAAAACAAAAAAAATTAAAGTCAAATCTTTCCTTAAAATACTCAATTATAAATTATTATTGAATGTCACTAGCAATCATAATTTATTTTAAATATCATTAACTAAAAAAACAATACCAACTTTGACAATTAAAAAATATATGCGTTTAAGTATTATTATCAATTATTAAAAAAATATTACACAAATAAGTGTAAAACATTTTTATACGTTTACAGTAATTATTGCTTTTACGAAGTATTGCGTTTAAATATTCAATATTTTATAGCCTCTAATACTAATACTTGAAAATAATATTATTATACGTTTTATGAAACAATATTGTTACAACCAACAAATTTACATATTGTACGGAATATTACGATCTAATTAACACTACTTTATCTTCATACAGTTAGCTAATATGATTGACGTATACTAATACTCAACGTTATACTTCTGAAAATTCAATTTGAAGTTCCTTCGTCCGGACATCGACCCAAAAACCTTATACTCTGTCCCACTCACACATTAATACCACAGTAATTTTGTCTCACAGTCACGAAAACCGCTGCTCTGTCTTTATTTTGTTCCATTACGACCAAGAACAATGACTATTTGCCGATAGGAATACATTCCTATATCTATTTCGTTCACACAGTACGTGTTCGACATAAAGCGAGCGGGACAACCGTATTTACGAGACGTCTGCGAAAAGTCGCATGTTTCGGATTCTTATTGGGCTGCCGTGACTTTAAAGATGGCCACTCAAAGACCGTTTTCTTGTTACGATAACCTAATTTTGTTCCATTACGTTGGTACTTGTTGTGCTTAAATTTCAATAATACAACTCCATTTAGATTGAATGTCAGAAGGTAACGAATAAAAAGACAGCGACCTCGCACTACGCGCTGTGTTCGCTCGGCATACCTCACTCTCCCCACTGACTAAACACCCCCCCTCCCCCTTGAACTCCGGCGCGTAACTGTCAGCTAGCGTCTACTGTTTCGTTCGGAAACATTGAAGGTTTGCCGGACGTCAATTGACACGGAAGTACCTTCGGTTTATGAGTATTTCCAGGTATTAAAAATAATATTGTCAAGTTATTTAGAGCAAAATTCGTATATATCTATATATATCTAAGGTCAAATTTTGTTTTTCGATTTTATTGTTGTAAAAAATATGAATTCAGTTAAAACAAAAAATAGTTTTTACTAGATAGACTACTTTATAAGGGCATCGGTACAAAAGACTTCAACGCGCTAAAAGTTCTTACGTAACTCTTTATGAATAGTCTTATTTCAGTTATATTTTTTTGCATAAAGATTTTTTAAAAGCAAATTTCATTCAAAACACACACTTCATTTAGAAAATTATTGTTTGGGAAAATTTGTATTTCGCATTCTAATGAAGAGATAAAAAAATGTCTTGCTGCTGCAGCATTCTAATATATTTTTTTTTAATTTTTCGAACTGCTGTCATTGTTTTTTTTTTGATTTGAAGTAGAAATGAATATTATTTTTTATCTTTAGTATTTGGAAACAGAACTTAGCATATTTATAAATAAAACAGAGTTACTTGCAAAAATAAAAAGTGCAAGTACAAAAGTGCTGTTTGTAACGGCTATCTCTGACACGGCTAGACAGATTTTGACGGGACTTTCACTGGCAGACAGTTAATGAAGTAAGGGACTGAGGCTACTTTTATTTTAGAAATGTATAAAATAAATAAATTAAATAAAAACAGCTAGTCTAAAATAAAAGACGTTTACAAATTAAATTTTTACATACCTCGGTGGCATAATGGTGCGCGTTCAGACTTCCACTTCAGTAATCCAGGATTGAATCCTGCCACTTTATGTATATTTTTAGAGTGCTCATATAGTGAAGAAAAATATCATTGGTATATTATATTCAGAATCCGTTTTAGACTAGACCAACTGCCTTCCTCCCAGGCAGCTCATAAGAGGTGTGTGCAGGGTCTATTGTCACCAAAACCGCGACATTGATTAGGTGGTAGA
This sequence comes from Lasaia peninsularis, assembly GCA_018236625.1. NCBI lineage: Eukaryota > Metazoa > Arthropoda > Insecta > Lepidoptera > Riodinidae > Lasaia > Lasaia peninsularis. The sequence continues at coordinate 11,265 of DVZL01000029.1, forward strand.
ATCTTGCAACGACTCGGTAGGATTCATACCACCGCCTTATCTATTCCTGCCACTATAGCGTCAGTGCTCTCCATTATCATGTTCTGGTTAGAAGGGTAGGGTAGCCGGTAAATTCACCCACGCAAGAGGCGTACATCCCAGCCTCAAGTTGGCAACGTATTTCCATTTTTGGTGTCTATAGGCGACGTGTATATCTAACCAATAAAAAAAGCAAACCCGGGATTTGAGCCCGATATGGCGAAGAATTTGCCACCTGGATTATAATATTGTCACGTAATTGCGGGTGCTATGTGTACCTCTGCTTAACTTTTCGGGGAAATGGGCGTGACGATGATTAACTACTCGAAATAAAACGTGTTAATGTTAAAAAACTAGTCTCGTTGTTTGTTTGGGATTTACACCTGATATGGCATCGGACTTGCCACATGTCACACTATGGGACGCTACTCGTAGATACACATATAAATCTGCATACCTTTTAAGATATATACCCGTGACGATATTTATTTATTTATTAGCTTTATTGTATTTGCAATAGGTATGAATATGCATACAAATGCTTAAAATTTCGTGGGACCTCTACATTTTCAGGAATATAAGCGTGATGATTTATTTTTTAACTTGCACATTAGGTGCTTGTTCTTTTTTTTATAGGATACTGGCTGTGCCTGCGGTTTCGTTTGTGTCTTTTTTAATTTATTTTTTATTTTATAGATTTCTAAAATAAATGTAGCCTAAGTCGTTTCTTGTTACATTATCTGTCTGCCAGTGATAGTCTCGTCAAACGTTTCAGAGATTAGCGGGTACAAACAAACAGACAGAGTGATAAAAATTCTAAAAAAATGTTGTTTTAGTAAATGTACCTTGTAAATATACAAATGCACTTGGTAAAAAGCGGTTATTTTAAATTGACATAGAGAGACACTCCAATTATTTTATTTATTTGGTTTGTAGATGGCAAGAACAAACACACGGTAAGGAACAGTAAGAAGTTTGTAAGTGCTTATTATCCTATAAAAAAAAAACAAAAAAAAGTAAAATTCAAAAATAATACATAAATAGACAATGGCTTAGAACTGGACCAGTAAATCCATTGAGAGTCCGCGTTGTGACGGCCGGATGTCGCGTCACCCGTCAATGGCACTACTACGCTTTTTGCGCGACGACTTTGAGAAACATATCCCTTTGTCATTGTTATGCGGATTTACTTTGAATCCTGTTCAAGTTTTTGCACAGCTCACGCCTATCAACCGTGTGGCGGTGACCTTAAATATTTTACACGAGTTCGTGCAACGTCATAATGAACGATATCGATTTTCCACCTAATTAGCTTCGAGACTTCTCGTTACGCACGCGCAATGTGAAATGATTAACATTCTTTTATTACACACGAGTGTAGCAACCATAGAGGAAACAGAGTAGAGATGACTGCCCGTAAAACAACTAAGAGGAATAGAAAAAGATTATTTTTTCCAATTCCAGGTTGGGTATCATTTCTTAAATGTTTTTCAGATTATTCTGAGTAAGCATCTATGGTGTATCTTAGCATCAGGAGAGATTTACTCGCTGGCTCATCCCATTAAAAGCAATCAAAGAGACAAACTTCTTTACATTCATGAATACACGTCATAGATTTTAAAAATGTAAGACGATCTCAAACATGACAATGGCGAGCACTAACTGTGTGACAACAGGAACAGTAGAAGAAATACACTAAAATCAGTAGATTTTTTTTCTATTTTCGACTTCAATGTTAATTTTTATTTATACTGATCTTTATTAATTTATTTTATACTAACTCTGATCGCGACATCGTCCGCGTTTTTATTTAATTATTTTATTTTATACATTTCTAAAATAAAATTAACCTTGGCTACTTTTTTACATTTGCTGTCTGCCAGAAAAAGTCCCGTCAAAATCGATTCAGCCGCTTCATAAATTAACGGGATCAAACAGAGAGACAAAAATCTAAAAAATGTTTTGGTTTATGTATCTTGTAAGCATACATATGTATTTTGTAAAAAGCTGTTATTTTAATATTACGTACAGACACTCCAAATTTAATTCATTTGTATAGATGGACCACGCTTTATAACTTGGTTACTAGTATTTAATTGCTTGAAACTTTTCCTTATGAATATGCTTACTTTGTTAATTAGTCTGTTATTTTGGGATTCTAGAAACTTATTACTGAGTGGCTAATGACTTAAGATTTTGCATAAAATTCACCAAAAACACTAGTTAAGACATTCATAAATAATATTTATTCAAGACTTCTTCTAGAATTTCTTTGAAGTGGTCAAAAGAATAAAAAAACATACCTAATTTACAAAATCATTGTAGTGTTTAAAATAAGCTTTTTTTAATTTGACCCTCTCGTTCGTTACTTATGTAACGCTATCAACCAACTACGAGGCTCGGGTTCGATTACCGCCGGAAGGAATTTTAGTGATCATTTGTATATTCGGTTCAGGATATTGTAGTACTCTTAAGATCTTTACTGATTGAACATTATGAATGCTGGCCGATATTGAAAAATTAAATATAAAAATTATGAAAGGAAGAACTGATTGGACAGATGGAATGGATAAAATTTTTAATAAAAAGGAAATTTAAGAAAATTGGTGGATAAGTGATAGAAGGAGTGTGTGTTATTTAAGAAAATGTTGAGGTGTTTCTAAATGTTTTTTTTTATGGTAATCCCGGTATGTGTCATCTGATTTGGAAATCTCCATAAAGAACCTTAGGCTTTATGGTGATTTCTAGATAGATACCTTTAGCCTCATGGTAACCGCTATCCTCATCGTATATTTGAACATGTCCGCTGTGGCAACGACAGCGACATATTTATGCGTGGACGAATATAACCTCGATTTCATTGTAGGTATCTTAACGTAGTTTAATTTCTTGTTTCCGATCTGATTACCATTAAATTTGATACTCGATGCAAGATGTCGCTCAAACTTGACAGGGCTCTTAGTTACCGAACTTTGATCCGCACTAGATATGAAATCGCTTTCAAAATCTTTACGATCGTTAACTTGATCACCTCTGCGATCGAGCGAACGATGTTCTGGATTCGATTCCCGGGTTTTAGAAGTTTTTTTCAGTTCGAAAAAATGGGACCTAATATCATCAGCTATGTAGGTGCAAAAGTGTGTACTATATGCATTTTTTCCTTTACAACACCCACTTGTAATATTTATTAATTTCATTTTGAATTTCACTTTAGCCATCAAGTTTCAATTTTTACAGTATCATCAGGGGTTCTAAAACTAAAGACAAATAAATTTAACTAATTCTACACATTGTTCAGTGTTCGTCCGTTACTGAAGGTACATAAATTAAAAAAATGGCAAATATAAACAAACCACGACATAAGGATACCAACTGCAAATTATTTTCACCTAAAGTGGGGACTATTGTTAATTATATTATGTCAGATTGTAAAAATAAAATATAAAAATTAAATATAATATTATAAAATATATAGTATATAGTTTGTCTACTTTTTCTGGAATATCTGCTTGACGATATTTATTTTCATTAAATTGTTCATTTATTTAAATAAAAGGTTAAACGGTTGACTTATATATTATCGTAAAGGGATAGAAACTTAAAATTTTGCCCACGTATTACTTTTATAACACAAGAATTACGGAAGGGTGTTTTACAAAATTCAACTCCTAAGAGGGTGAATAGGGGATTAAAGTTTGTATAACTTAAATTATTACAAGGATCGAATAACTACAAAACACAGGTGTAGCCTACGGCAACTACTAGTATCATGTATTTAAAAGATGTTTTAGAAGTTAGAAAGAGTTTTTTCACTATATGATGTTGAAAAAAGGCAGTAAAAAAAGTAGTTATGATAGTATATGAAAATTCACGGACGAACAGGCAAACGATTAGACAGACAGTCAGACAAACAGAAAGACAGACAGACAGGGTATAGTCCCATTTTTACCCTTTAAGCAAATAAAAATCCGTAACAATAATATGTAGTTAATTACACAATAATATTTACAGACCATTATTTAACAACACCTTAAGTGACGTATTCACGTCACTTATAATAAAAAAAAAACATTCTAAAAATTAATTTCTGAGCATCAAATAAAATGTATGCATAAACAAGTGGTGCTTAATATAAACTTCAACAAAAAAATTGATGAAAATAACATCGTTAGTTGGACATGAGATAAATTAGAAACCACATTATGTTGATTAATTAACCATTAATAAAAGGTTATACAGACAAGATTTCACTCGTACACAAATAAAAGTTTAGACTTTGTAATTCTATATTTATTTTTGACCGCCTTGCTCGAGGGTTAACGTTCACGTCTAAAATCACCGACCAATCTGCAAGGCTCGGGTTCGATTCCGACGGATGTAGGTACTGTGATGAACATAGTCTGTATCCCGGTCTGAGTAATTATTAAATTTCTATTTAAGTATTTATTTACATATGTATCGTTAATTAGCTTTTTTTGGGGTTAGATTAATTTTTCTATTCTATAATAAATAGATAATAGTCTAAGATCCGACTGCAGAATTTTTACTAATATTTTAGATTAGGAATTCTCCTAATATTTATTTATTAATATTTATATATTTAATCCTAATATTAGTTTTATAATATGTTATGATTAGCTGTTCCGGCGATCTTTGTACCGCCCGTACTTAAGTATAAAAAATATATGTTGACTGAATCTCAGATTTACTAGATATGCACACAAGATTTCTTGGCGAATGGAACGGAACTAGATAATAAGTATCCTATAACCGTCTCCTGGTTGTGAGCTACATTCCCACTTATTTTTAGCGAAATCGATTCAGCCGTTCTTGAGTTATAAATAGTGTAACTATCAAAACTTTCTTTTATATATAGTTTACTAGCTTTAGTTATTTTAATGACACAGACAACTTTCAAAGGGCAGACATTTTTCCGACTTATAATAGTAAAAACATAACCTCTTTTTTATTTGGTCGGTTAAAAAGTAGCCTTTCAAGGTCAACTCTATCTCTGTACTAAATTTCATCAAAATGGGTTCAGTGGCTTGGGCGTGAAAGCGTATCAGACAGAGTTACTTTCGCATTTATAATATTTGTACGGATTTTAAACTTGTTAGAACCCCCACTATGTATCAATGAGTTTTTCTAACTTAAGTAAATGTTCTAAATGCTTACCGTAAGTGAAGGAAAACATCGGGAGGAAACCCGGGATTTGTGTCCGATATGGCGACGGACTTGCAATCACTCACATCATAGGACTTAATACCGTCGGCTAATCGTGGGTGCATAAGTACCTCTGCCCACCCTTTCGGATATATGAGCGTAACAATATTTATAAGTTGATTAGTTACAGTATCTATTTATTTTTGTGTTATTCTCTATCCCCGGTTAAGTGTGAGACATGTCAGAGATAAACTCGCCTTTTGCATTATTTTTTCTTGTAATATCAGATGTGTGTAATTAAGCGTTAATAAATAATTCAAAAATATTAAGAATAATTTAAATATTAAAGAATTATTTGAATATTTAAACATATTATGTCATTAATTAGAAAATGTCTATTAAATGATTAATTTACAGTCAAAGAATTTTATAAATTAACTATTTGTGCCCGGGACTTCGTCTGCGTTTTTATTTGATTATTTTATTTTATACATTTTTAAAATGAAATTCTACAATAAAAGTTGCCTAATTATAGTAGCTGTCTGCCAGTGAAATTCCTGTCAATATCAGTCTATCCATCTCAGAGATTTGCGGGTACAAACAGACAGACAAAAATTCTAAAAATTTTCCTTTTGTATATCTACCTTGTTAACATACGCATGTATTAAGTAAAAAAGCGTTTATTTTAATATTTTAATACACACTTCAATTTTATTTATTTGTATAGATACAACTCACATTTCAAATACCTACTAAGTTCGCAAGAAGTATTATAATACGTTGGACCGACAGACAGACAGATAGACGGACAACAATTCTAAAAAATATTGTTTTGCTATATGTACCGTGTTTACATATGCATTTAATTAAAATTGCTTATTTTAATATTACATAAAGACACTCCAATTTTTTTTTATATACACATGTACTATCAAATTAATTTCTACAATCGATTTAGATTGCAGAAATTAATTTTAGTTGATAGAATATTTTTTCTTTCTCAAAAAAATCAATTAATCCGAAAGCATCTTGTTACGTATAGTTGAAAACATTTATATTTTGAATAATAATAATTGTTATTTAGTTCATACAAACTTTCAACCTTTCTTTCACCACATTAGGGATTTAATTTCAACAAATTCTTCCTTCTTAATATTACTGTTAAACATTAGACCATTTCTAATTGCAATGAAATATGAATACTTGACAAGCAAAGGTATATATATGCTTCCACACTTATTTATTATGCATCCTCTATTAGCCGACGATATAAGGTCCCCGATGCAAGGTTGCAAGTTCGTCGCAATATCGGGTAAAAGTCTAATAATGTTATCTTTTCTGACATATCAAAAATCTCATAAGAACAAGTTGCCCTACCCTGTAATAAAACTCAGGATCTCGCGTATCAAAGTCGGCCAATAACTATGCTATAAATAAAAACAATCAATAAAAAATTAAAATGCTTCTGGTTTGAGAAAAAACATTGATTTTTATGACACATGATTTTTAGCAGCTGTAGAATAGTTTAATATTATGTATATCAATAAACAGTGCTATTAGTTTTTGAATACATTTATTATTTAATTAATATTCGTATATTGTACAAAGAAAGACATCTTTTCTTCTTCATAATTTTATCATTCGATTTTATAAAACAAAGCAGTCAGTTATGCTTAAAGTGACAATTTTAACTCTGACGGTATTGACGTCAATAGATACCGAAATACCTTGTATTGTGCGCTATAGGTATATTATATTATAGTTTTAACACAAATTTAGACAATTTCATTGTTATTTTGTTAAATCTTTTGTTTGACAAATATTTTTATCTTTCTTTGAAATATATTTGTATTATCTTTCTTAAAAATATATGTATATTCATATTCGTGTTTTAATATTTCAATTACTATTGAAATATTAATCTGATAAAATCCAATTTTGAATCATTTATATTAAAAATATACCATCATTGATTATATTAGACGTTATCTTTAAATAAATATCGTTTAAAATTACAGACTTTTAGAATTTTCGCCAAATAAACATAAATCTGATTGTTAAATAAATATTAGATATTTGATAGTAGTTTGTTGAAATCATTTATACTTTAATTGGCATTTATGAGCAAAACTCAAACATTTAAAGTTCGTCTAATCACTTATAGTTTATTAGGAATTAGTATATTACCTAGATATATAAAATAGTTTTTATACTGAATGAGTTTTGAATGTTTTAATCAATTTAAAAATCTTTAAGCTAATTTTTTTTAATTTTGTGTTAATGTATTTGATTCTGGAGATGACACTCCTAAAAAGACCTTTCCCCAATATTTAGTAATTCTATATCACTCTGAACTACCCACTCTTTTTTATGACTAGTAGAGTTGACAAAGCTAAGGTCAGTCTTATGAGAGTGAGATAGCCGGCCCTATGAGAAAAAGATAGATGTACCTATATAGAAAGATCCTTGCTATGTGTGTTGGCTTGCTTCATGGTTTTTATGGACTGATTTTAGATGTCAGTCTGCTTTTTCGTATATTGCGTCTGGCACGAAAATTCCGCCATATCGTATCAGTTGCCAAACTCAAACAACAGTCAATAAATATTGTTAAAAATGTAATCTATCATAAAGTTAGACAGATAATAATAGCTTCCGAATATATCATAGATGCACATTACAAGAACCCTCTATATTTATAAGAGACCGCCTACTGTGAAACAGTTGATTCTATTTCAACGATCGTCCATATGATCGATAAAAATGAATACCTACATATTCGCATTTATATAAACATAAACAATTTGCCAAATGAACATGTAATTATATTAAGCTTTCACATAGCTCGATGGCGAACATGATGTTAAGCGGTAATATATTCGGCACAGTCCAACTTTATGATGGCTAAGAGACGAGATATGTTTCGTAAAAGCGATTACGAGTCAGAGATTGGTTTGAACATTTGCCGTATCTAATTTATCGCAAAATACTAACTTGATCTTTGGTGGCACAGAACATACAATGTTTAATATACATATTCCGCGAATTTTCCGCGTCTATGGACCATAAATAAAAGGATATGTCTCATTTTAATTATCTGTTATCTAGGCTTTGTAATTTAAGGTTGTAGTTTTGCGTATTTGAAATGTAGTAACATAGAAACATAAATCCACAAATAATAAGCTAGCAAAGGTGATATATTGCTTAACTTGAAACTCGAATCATCAAACTTTCATCACTATTATTTGTGAATTATTACTATATGGTGGCGGTTTCACTCGAGTTTGAAGTTATGTCGTTCTTTCAATAGAAACCATTATTAACATATATAACTGGGTCTATCTCTCATCTATACAAATAAATGAAATTGGAGTGTGTGTATGTAATATTAAAATAACCGCTTTTTACTAAGTGCCATAAGCATATTTACAAGATTTATATACCAAAACAACATTTTTGAAGTTGTTTGTCTGTCTGTTTGTACCCGCTAATCTCTGAAACGGCTGGACCTTTTTGACGAAACTTTCACTGACAGATAGCTAATGGTAATAAGGAACGGATTATGCTACTTTTATTTTGGAAATGTTTCAAATTAATAAATTAAATAAACTATAATATAACTATATGACCGCCTCGTTGGTCGAGTGGCTAGCGTACACGCCTAACCGCATCGACTAACCGCGAGGCCCGAATTCGATTCCCGACGGGGACAGGCATTTGTGTGATGAACATAGATGTTTGTATTTCCGGGTCTGGGTGTTTATGAAATTTATTCTGGTATATATTTAAGTATTTCTATGTATTAGTATCGTTGGCTAACACCCATAACACAAGCATATATATTGCTTACTTTGGGGTTAGATCAATTTGTGTGATTTGTCAAAAAAAATTACGGGATAAGAAAATCATATACTTATTCACCGTCTTGCTTCATAAAAAACCGGTCAAGTTCGAGTCGGACTCTCACACAGCAAATTGGCAAAAAGAATCACGTTTATTGTATGGGAGCACCTAAATATTAGCAATTGTACCGCAACAATGTGTCATCTATGAAAATTGCAACAGTTTGACTAAAACGGTGTACGAGATACAAGCTGATGACAGACTAACGAACAGGGCAGTCTTGATAATAGGCTTCCATTTTTACCCTTTGCGTACGGAACCCTAAAAAGATCCATGGATATAGAATATATTTAAAATCACTTTAAAAGTAGATATGTATAAAAAAATCTTGGAATTTCACCTCGTAGGTAATTATTACTTACAATGATTGAACACGCTAAACGTATTCATGTGCGTGATCATTCATAACTATTATTTAATTATACCTTACTATAAGTAAGGAGACTTGAGTTTCCTACAAGCAAATAAACATTCAGCTTCTGGTCGAAAAACATGGTCCTCTACATTTGGAGCGCTTAATCTTTTTAATCGACTTCCAAAAGGATTAAATTGGTCTCAATGGGTTTAGGAGTCCGTACACGAAGGCCGAAAATCGAATGTTCTCGATTTATTACAAAGACACCGCTGTCCCGCCTGTCTGTCATAACAACTATAAATAAATATTTAAAGGAGACTCCCATATAACAAACATATTTTTTGCCATTTTTAAGGATAATCTACGGAACTCTTTATGCGCGAGTCCTACTTGCATTTGGCCAGTATTGTTGTGAGTTTATAAAATATATTATATAGAACTTTACCACCAGGTAAATCACAATGTTAGTTTGTAATAATAGTAACAATATTTTCAGATTGATAGAAAATGTTTAAAACGTTATACACTATTTTACGTGACCCAATTATTTCTACTTATATTTTTCTATCAATCGTAAATGCCACAAGTTTTTAAGCTATTTTTTTAAAATTATAGTCTATTTAAAAGTGGATATATCATTATTTTTTTTTACAGGTAAGCAGTGAAAATAAAGCAAACATCCTAAGTGAATAATGAAGTTGTTTCGAACAAAAAATTTCCAGTACACCAGTCAAGAGCTGTGGGTCTACTTCAACCCGATAGATTTCGTTATTTCATCTTACTATTAATTCACTTTTTACAAAGAGTAAGTATTAGCTAAGATATATGAAATTACTATTCTTGTGATATATCCTTAAAAGCGGTTATGATTTTTTATCTATGGACATGTTACCTATAGAACATAAGCAGATTTTTTTCTTTTAAATATAAGTAAAATGTATTGAAAGTTCGGATATACTGCCTTGTTTTAGAATTAAATTTTCGTAAATATATTTTTTTTAAAAAAACTTACAAAACTGCACAATATTTCAATAAAAATGATATAGAAATGCTAACCAAGTTTTTTACTGAAATTGTTGCTTTGTTCATCTAAAAATTTTTAAAATATCAGGAAAATAATCATCAACAAAAAAGTGCTGAAATTAAAAATATCTAAAAGCTACATCGAATAGGCTTTATCTGTTCAAGTTAGTGCCAAAAAAATAAGTGAGAGTATTTATGAAAAAATTAGAACAGCTTCCATTTTTAAAACCAGTTTTCTCAAATCGCAACGATTTAGCTTCAACCATTTGAATGTCTATGTGTATTAATTTAACGCAATTACAATATATCTCTGCCATATATTTAGCATGTATCTGATTTATTATCCGAAGGTTTCAAATGTTAATATCGTCTATGCTTTCTACCGAATAATCGGCTCAGCACGTATCTTCCTCCATAATTACCACACAAAGTTCAAATCTCTAGTTGTTTGTCATTGTACCATCAAGTACAAAAGTTGATGCATAATTTTCTGTATAGTCTATTCTTATAATTTAAATCAAGTTTTTAAAACGTAATATAATACAACAATAAACATACTTGTGCGGCTTAACCAGATTTTACCGGTGAAAAAATACATAGAAACATAATAGCCGTTACAGAATAGTCGGTATAACTATAATGAGTAATGACATTAAATAATTATGCATCTCTTTGTCTTACAGTAAGTATTCATAAAAAAGAAAAGATTATTTAAATAAGCATCGAAATTTAAATTTGAATTTTCTAAAAATCGAATTTACACTTAGAATGACTTTAAATGAAACTAATTAAAAGAATTCTTAGACTTCTTTGTCCACTCCTTTTATTATAGTTATTAATCTCCGGTTTAATTTGCATATAAACATATTATTATCAGCAGGTTTATTCTGCTAATTTTTCTACAATTTGACCGCCTTTTTTCATGACAACGCAATATCAGATTCAATTCCGCTAATACGCGCTGCAACCAATTGCTTTTTGATTTTGACACATCTTGTCAAATTTACGTTTGATTGCGCGCCATTTTTTATTCAACAAGCCTTTAAAATTTAAATGCGTTTATATTGCAACTGCAATAAAAATTAAAAGTTTAAATTATACAAGTTTATGATGGTCCTAGCAGAGTTGAATGTCAAACGATTAAATACTATATTACTCGTATATTAAAAACAAATATCGTTACGCTCGTATTCCCAAACAGGTAGGCAGAGGTACATACTTAAACATCCACCATTAGTTAACTATATACAGTTCTATGAAAAAACAACATAATACCCGTCGTAAGATCGGACTTTTTTTAGATAAACTGAATAAACTCATAGAACCAGTTCTCCCCGGGAATCGACTCCGGAACCTCATACGTCGAAGTCGAATTAAACTGCACACAGACTACAGAGGTGGTAAAATATACCATATGTCATTAATGGGAATCTTTATTTTTTCTTGTAATGAATTTGGAAATCAAGAAGCCTGTATTATATCTCTTCGAATTTTTAATATTCAGTTTCAATATTAAAAATCGGTATCGGAACAAAATATGTTCGCATTCAACTTGTATTTTTTATTTATTTTAATTTACACACAGTTATTACACAAGTAAAATAAGGGTAAGCAATGATTGCACATTATAAATGTTAAACGAAGATAATTTTGTGATACTTTATGTCAATATTTGGAGCAACACAGAAAGTTTTGAGCTAATTAAATTTCACTTTCAACTTGTCTTATTAATTGACGGGCTTTTTACTAAAATTTTGTCGTTAAGTTTTAGTTATTACGCGTTAATGATTTTAATCGCCTATTAGTCGAGCGTAGTTGGTGTCCGACTTTGACGAGGTCCCGGGTTCAATTCTAGGCTAGGGCAACTTTTTGAAAAAAAAACTAAAGTTGCCTGGGGTTTGATGGGTGCCAGCCAGCTGGTGTGGAGACAGACTTGACACTTGTCACATCATGGGACCTAATGTCGTCGGCTAATCATAGGTGCACATGTACCTCTTCTTACTTCTTCAGAGATATAGATGTAAGGATATTTTTATTAAGTTTTCGTTTATTTAAAGTCAGCTGAACATATCCGTTTGTAATATGCAAACATCCTTTGACAATGCACACAAATTGATCTAACCCCAAAGAAAGTAAGTAAGTAAGTAAGTTATGGATATCAGCCAAAGATACTAATACATAGAAATACTTATAGATACCAGAATAAATTTAATAAACATCCAAGCCCGGAACTACAAACATTTATGTTCATCACACAAATGTCTTTCCCGGTCGGGAATAGTACTATATTTTTAATATTATTGTACTCGCACTTTAAATACTACGTTCGTATTTAGTAGTATACTACGTTCGCGTTATGAATGCAGTATATCACCTTTACCCGCTGGCCCATTAACCAATCAAAAAACTCATAATAAAAAAGTGAGGTTCACAGTGATCAGCTTCATTATTTCAAAAGAAACTGTGGTATAATAATAATTCAAACTTTACCCCGATTATAAACAACATTCTTAACGCGTACGTAGTATAATACTACGTACGAAATTAGAATAGTATCTATACCGAAAAATAAAATTAGAGTGTCTGTATGTCACATTCAATAATCGCTTTTTACTAAATGCATGTATAGGTTTACTATGCACATATAACCAAATAATTGTCTGTCTGTACCTATTAATATCTGAAACGGCTAGACTGATTTTGATGGGACTTTCACTGGCAGACAGCTGTAATGAGGAATAGCATAGGCTACTTTTATTTTAGAAATGTATAATATAATTAAAGAAAAACGCGGACGAAGTGATACAGTAATATTAAAAACGATGTATACCTATAAGTGTCTATGATTAAGTTTTTATGGACGCTTATACGAACTAAAGTTAGAATTTGTTTCAGTTTTATTTAAATGTAAACTTTTCCATACATCTATTTTATATTTTAGGAACAAAATGTATTATGCGTTATCATAACAGCAGTATTTAAATATTTGTCATCAAATATGTTAGTAACGTCAGCAAACAATCTGACTGTGGGTGCTTATTAAATTTATTCTGGTATCTATTTAAATATTTCAATGTATTAGTATCATTGACTAACACCCATAACACAAGTAGGTACTTACTCTGGGGTGGGATTAATTTTTTTATGGGATAAGACAGCGAACAGGCACACGGGTCTCCTGATGGTAAGAGACAAACTGTGGCCTATAGACACCTTAGATGTTGTAGGTGCGCCGCTGCCCTGTGGTCAGGTTGTAAGACCTTATGTGCAAGTCTACCAGCTACCCTACCCTCCAGACCGGAACACGACAATGTCATTATGGCGGATAAAATTAATTAATTTGCTAATTACGCGAAAGCCATTTTGGATTATTGTAGTTCGCTTAAACAGAAAAGATTTTATATAGTACAAGAAGTCGAACTCGCACACAACTACTACACTGTTTTGGAGCACCAACAATATCCACAACACTATGCACTCAACGCACGTTTCGCTTCGCAACCGAAGCATCATATTTATTTGTACAGATGTATAAAACGTTTAAGGATTACAAAAAATTAAATAATAAAAGTTTTGAGAATTATTTTTTTGCTATCTGTATTAGAAATGTAACGTTATATGAATGTATGATTCCGTCTTAAGATTTATTGCTGAGTTGAGTCTCAAGATTTTATAATATAAAACCGGCCAAGTGCGAGTCGGATTCGCACATAAAGGGATTTGTACCATTACTTGTAAAAACTGTAAAAAAATCGTATTTGTCTTATGGAACCCCATTTCAAATATTTATTTTATTCTCTTTTTAGGATTTGTTGTGACAGTGGCAACATAAATGTCTCATCGGTGGAAATTTTAACTTCCTAAGTAAAACGGTTCATGAGATTCCTACAGTCTGATGACAGACGGACAACAAAGTCTTAGTAACTTGAATACGGAACCCTAAAAATCATACTTTCGTGCAACAAAATATATTAACACATGGGTTGGGTCAAATAGTTCATAAATCATAAGACTATATTTTGTATTTTTGGCAAATATTTTACTCATCAAGATGAATAAAATTATATTAGTATATAGCACCTGGGTGACCGAGCTTTTCTCGGTGTTTTTTTAGTACGTCATGTTTTTATGGAACTATATTTACTTATAACTATGCAAATTACTAACTAATGAATAGTGAATACTATAAAAAGAGAAAAAATAAAAGAAATAATCGGGCCGAGATAAGAACCGGGGTTTCCTGCGTTTTAAGGCGCCCGATTTCCAGACCGAAATCACGATTAAACCTGAAAATAAAACCTAGCTAGATCGATTTATCGCCCCCGAAACACCCTAAATTTATGTACCACCACTTTATATAAATTTCAAAAGGAACTGTCGAAATGGTTGTCGGAAAAATGTTTTTATGATATAAAGGAATTGTTTATGAAAAAAATTTAATTATGTAATCTAATATTATTTATTTTTGTTTATATTGTCTATATTTATTTTTATTGAGTTTCAATTTAAAGTTTTAAAGTAAGTGTTTTCATCCCAGCCTTATCCTATTGCTGTCCCGTGTTTGTGGGATAGAAGAAAAAGAAAGTACGAGTATAATAAAGGTTATCCACTGTATTTCCGTCCACGGCTTCGACCGCGTAATTTATTTTAATTTAACAGATAAGTTTCAAAGGGCAGACATTTTTCCGATTTATAATACTAATTGCGTAAAAACATACCATCTAATTAATATAGTTAATAAAAAAGTAGCCTACGTTATTCCTCAAGGTCAATTATATAACTGTACTAAATTTCATCAAAATTGTCGGTTATTTTCGCATTTATAATAGTAGTAGGGATTTTATAATTAAGCTTCCTAAGTTGTGTGGCCTGTTAAATACGCACAATAAAGCCTGAGGGGACCAATTAAAAATGCCATTATCGATAAAAATAACGATCAATGTGTTGATTTAAATTGTAAAAGATATATACCGGATCTGCATGCCAAAATGGCCGCGTGGATTATAACTCGACGTATTTTAGCAACTACTTATCATAGATATGACATGTTATCACTTACATCCGGATATAGAAAACTTGAATTCGATATTATTTTTTTAATATGCTCTAATTGAAATATCTTTAATAATATTATTTCTATGTACACTGCTAAATTATGACGGTATTTATTTGAGAGTTTTTCAACTTAATTAGTTTTTTTTGTAAAATTATTAAAATGATATGTCCCAGGTGGCAAGTCCGTTGCTATATCGGGCACAAATACTGGGTCTTAATGATATTAAAATATTTTATTTAACTTGCATTGTATGTATGTAAGTATGTATGTTCGGGTGGAACCTTAGAATTAAATTTTAAAATAGATATCTTTACCCGATTAAGCTGAAATTTTGTATACACGTTTAGTTTGAATGACAATGCGTGATAAGGTACATGACATCATTCTAAATCCAATATGGCGCACCAAACAACATGGCGGAATAGTTGTTTTAAAAGCACTTCTACAATATGGGTATCAAATGAAAAGGCAAATTTTAATTTATTTTCCTTAAGCGTAAGAGCACTCAGAAAATGCATTTGAGTTTAAAAAAACATGGACTACCGAAATGGAACTCCGAACCGCGTACTACTAAGCCTACTAATACTTTAAATTTCAGAATTTTAGATTGACAAAGCAGATATACAATTCAAAGGACGTAGGTATCCGGCGAGACCTCGGTTCACATTCCACGACCAATTAGCTTGAGTATTATCCGAGGGTGGTGTCAAGAGTCTCCGCAACTGGTGTAAAGATATGTCTGTATGTAAATTCCTGTTACTCATCCATGAATGAGTAAGATAAAAATATATAAACAAATTAAAATAATCATTTTGGAAAACCTCAGGGGAATACGTCTATAAATAAACTCATTCTTAAGCTATAACAATAACGAAAGTAAAAGGATCTACTTCCACGTTTTTTCTGCGAAACTGGGTTTTCCCGGCCCTTATTACATCCTGTTTTGTACGTTATATAAAATGTGGTGTAAACTTCAACCGGGACATCAATATAAAAAAATGTCACGCCCATATTCTGTAACGGGTAGGCAGAGTCACATACGTGTGCACCCACGATTAGCCGATGATAGTAGGTCGTATGATGTGAAAGGTCCGTCGCCATACTGAGTACAAATCCAAATTTAGACAACGTTATGTTCTTCAAGCAAACTGAAAAAATCATAGAACAAGTTTTTCTACCTGTTAATCGAACTCGGGATCTTGTAAATCAAATCAAAGTAAATCAAAGTCAGACACCGAACAAACTTAACCACAGAGATTATAGTAAAAAAATTACTTTATTCTTTTATGTGATAATTCAATGGACAGATAAATCTTTCAGATGGTAAAAGACAACCGTAGTCTGTAGTGATACATAGTGATCGGAACACGACAACGTCCTTGAGACATCAAAAATAGATAAAGCGGTTGATTTCGATCTGTTATTTTGGAGAGAGTATGATCGCTTTATATGTTTATTTAAATTTAATATAATGTTAATTCAAATTTAATTACAAAACATAGCAATTTATAACTAAGTTGGACACACACACGCACACATTCACGCAGACGCACGCTCTCACGCGAACACGCACGCATGCACGCACAGATGCACACATACACGCGTGCACGCACACGCACACACAACCATACTATATATTACAAAACTATAAATAAAACACAACAATAAACATTTCTAAACTATTAAACAAAGCTACACCAGCGCTAGTGACAACTACAGAAGTATAAGTCATTGTAAAGCCAAATGTAATAAGTATAAATATTAATTAATAGTATTTACAAACGTGTATAACTCAAGTTTTATTAACAACAGTAAATCATTGTATTTAGGGATAATATTACAGTGATTTACAGTAGGTTTCCGACGCCATTTCTAGCACAATGGACAACGACACGAAAAGGGAAGGTAAGTGTGTTAAATCTAGACATAATTTATATATTATTGCAATTGTAACAATAATTACTGGCCGCAGCGTCTCAAGTATTTGTGTTAAAAAAAAAACAAATGTCAGTTGACTTTGCCTTTTGCCTCATCTTCTATAAAAAAAAATATTTTCGTTTGTACTCAAACAAAAACGTTGAAATTTAAATTCCTTTGTTTTTGTAGAAGCTATAAATATAGAATTTAAAAATAAAAAAAAGTATCGTTACGCCCTCATCCCCGAAATGTTAGGCAGAGCAGTATTCATCCTAAAAAATGATTTAAAAGAGAAAATAAAAAAAATATATAACTAAATTAAAATATAATTAAATTTGCAAATCATTCGTTTGTTGGCATTTTACAAAAGAAGTGTAAGACCATGAAGCTACCTTTACCTTTATCTGGATATTACACTCCTAAAAACTTCATGTCCCTTATACGTAGTATTGCTAACTCGCTCTAAATTGGACAACCTCTTTGCCAGTTTTGTGATTTGTCAAAACAATGCGGCCTAATAAGAGTGAGATACATGCTTAATACCGTAGACAGGTCGTTATTAAGAGTGTAATCTTCAGACACATTTAGCTTCATGTCACACACAAACGATGAAATAAGCTTTCATGGTTAGACTCATTAAAGGAAAAGCCTTAGCCGAGCAAATACAAAAACAAAAAGAATACTTGTTTATTTGTCAATCTCGTTTGACAGTTCGTGTTGAATTCTGTGCTAATGTGCTAAATGATAAATAGAAAGCTTGTGTGTTTCCTTAATGCATTCTCCACTAATTCGTAATATACTCGTGACAACATTTAATGAAGTTCAGAATATTTTAACACTTTGTAGTTAAGAAAAAATATAAACAGTTCCCTAAGGCTGTCTGCAGACTATTTTATGGCATAACATAGCGAACAAGCACACGGATATCCTGGTGGTAAGGCTTTTAAGATTTTCTTTCATGTTGTCATCTCTGTGATCGAGTTGAGTCGATATCCGAGTTTGACGCACGAGATACCTGGTTCAATTAACCAGGGGTTATATGTACCTACTCTACCTACCTCCACCTATACCTATATATGGGCGTGAAAATATTTATTTATTTTTATAAATAACTAGCTGTCTCGGCAAACTTCGTACCATTCGCATTTAAAGTACAAAAATTAAATATAAAACCAAAGTAATAAGATAAAATCTCTTCTAAAACTTTAACTTTATGATTGATATTAAAGTTCAAATTGACTTTTAAGTATTATTATGAATATTTTGTATAGGAATATAGTTAAGTGTTATTTTGTTACTTTTATGGCTTTTTTTTAATTTTTCTATCTCTCTCTATATAAGAACCATCGACGTACTTCAAGGAATATTATAAAAAAATAAGCGAAATCGGTTCAGCAATTCAAGAGTTTTGCGATTAGAAACACATTAAGTGATCAATTTATATTTATACAGAAAAAAGATAATTAACTCTTTAAACAATTATAAAAATTACAAGTAGATCAAACTAATTAAAGTATATTTTTATCAAACGCTTTGACTGCTGGCTAATTATGAAATATTCATCACAAAACTCATCGTCTTAATCTATTAGGCTCAAAACACTTATTATACGTATTGTTTCATTGTGTGTTAATTTAATTTTTTTAATGTAAATGCCTTTCGCTTTTTGTTCTTTCCTTAACTGTGTTCGTAAAACGTATTTTAAAAATACAAATGTTACAAAAAATTTGTTACATATATATATTACAAGGTACAGAAGCTGTAAAAATCAAGGTTAGCTCTATCTCTGTACCAAATTTCATCCAAATCGGTTGAATGGTTTAGGCATGACAGCGTAACAAACAAACAGAGTTGCGAGTATTTTTAGTAAGAATTACAACCATACTTTTATTTCTATGACGATATTTATCTCAAAAGCCATTTGATCTGATAGAAATCGAAACCGAAAACCGTTGATCTGAATTCGTGAATCAAAAATGATTTATTTGTTCAATTCGCAAACTAATAATGGTTATTACAAATTCAACTGCAGGGGTATAAAGAACAATTAGATTGCTAGATGTTGACAGTCTGAGCTGTATATCTCGTAGTACCGATCTATGTTAATCGTAGGACATTAAAAGCGGTGCATCGGTAATGGTCAGCAGCTCTCAAGGCTCAGTGAAAGGATCTCTGCATCTGGAGCATCTCAGGGCCCAGCATCCAACGCAATTTACTGTCTACAAACTATATGGCGTATAGCGGTTAATAATTGAGACGGTGGTACAAAGTCACGTGGAACTTTTTAACGTACGGTATTTAAGTTTATTGTTACAGCTACGCATTGATCAATTAAAATTTGTTTTTAATGATTTCGTAAATGGAGTTTTTAATTCGTGTGTTTTTGGCCTTTATTGTATATTTACTACGCGATTTCTCAACCAATTCTCTTTCCCATTATTCTCTAGTCGAATGTAAATTTGTAAACATTTATTAGATTCTTTTTGTTATATCAACATAATAAAAAATAGTGTAGTGTAGTTAGAGGTACTTACTATTATGCACCCAAAATTAGCAAGCAATATTACACCAGACTTCAGATACAAATCTCAGGAAACGTTGTTTTTCAGATCGACCCACGAATCGAACCCGGGACTTCATGCGTCAGACAGAGGCGAAAAATAATATTTAATTTATTTACATCGTAAGAGATGCGAGCATAGGTTTACTGGGTCACTTCTATCATGACCACTGGCGGTAGAGTGCTATGCAGCAACTCGCCTGGTTAGGAATCCACCGCCTTACCTATTCTTGCGGCCATAATGACATTTTCCGGAGGGTAGGGCAGCTGGTAGACTTACACATAAGGTCTAACAGCCCGACCATAGTGCAGCGGCGTACCTACAACATCTGTGGTGTCTATAGGCCACGGTTGTCTCTTACCATCAGGAGACCCGTTTGCTTATTCGCTGTCATATCCCATAAAAATTTGAAATTGAAGACTGTGTTTTCCTATTTCACCGCGTTTAAATCATCACCAAATGGCCTTCGTAATCACGACAAAAGCACTAAATAAGGGATCCGCATGTCCAATTATATATTCTCTTCATACATACATTTCTCTATGCAATAAATCCGATTTGTGCGTATCGTTTGCAATATTTATACGACAATTTGTAAAACGCACGTTGAATAAGTCCCTATAAACCGGGTTCGGCGTCGACACCATCACGGAATATGCAAATGATGTTAAACTGTATTACGAAATACAACCGACCGATAGACGAGATAATACCTATAAATAAGGACAAACTCCTAATGGCGAAATACGCTGATGGTGCGAGATCACGACTTGGAAATTATTAGCTGAAGCCATTTTCATCATAAAAGTAAGACGTGTGATTATACTTGTAACTATGTCGTTAAATATGCCAAAATGAATTCAATGATGTCGTTAAACTTTATGTAACACTAGCCGTGCCCGCAACTTCGTCCGCATCTGAATTTAACTAAATAAAAGTTGCCCAAGCTACTGCTTATTACATCAGCTGTCTGCCAGTAAACATTTCGTCAAAATTGAGAGATTAGCGGGAACAAACAGACAGGCCGACAGACAAAAATTCTAAAAATAGTATTTTGGCATAATATGTACTTTATAAATGTACTACAATTATATAATATGTATATACATGCATTTAATAAAAGGCGGTTATTTTAATATTGCATACACAACCTCCAATTTTATTTATTTGTATAAATAATATTATTGTTGTATGTTTTTATTTTATTTACTTAAATTATACACTATTTATCTAAAAAACATTTAACTTTCCCTGAGATTGATTTATGCCCGAAATGGCGACGGACTTGCCATCTGTCACATCATGGGATCTAATATCGTCGACTAATCGGGACCGTACGTAATCGTACCCAGTCTACTTTTTCGGTGATATAGGAGTGACGATTTTTATTACTTTTATGTTCATCTATAAAACGCAAAATTGTATTTTGTTTATAATAAAGTTACTGTTATATACACTGTATTGCAATTTAATTATTACAGCGCCATCTATCGTGCGATATGTTTTCTCCC
The DNA here is from genome assembly GCA_018236625.1 of Lasaia peninsularis. NCBI lineage: Eukaryota > Metazoa > Arthropoda > Insecta > Lepidoptera > Riodinidae > Lasaia > Lasaia peninsularis. The sequence continues at coordinate 32,769 of DVZL01000029.1, forward strand.
TTACTTCTTCGTGTTATATTATACTATGTACTAGTACACTTATATGTACTAGAGTGTATCACAAGTGGATTTTTTTCGACACGCAAATAAATTTACTTAAAAAAATTGTAAGCTCAGTTAAATAACATAAAAATACAAACATGACACTTCCTAAAAATTCGAATTTAAAATAAGAATGTTGAAGAAAAATTAAAAAACTCTGTATTCGAAAGATCTGTATTGTACCTGCCAAACAAAAAACCAAAATCTTAAAAAAAATCGAAATTCAAAATAATGTTGCCGAACGTAAAAGTTTAAAAATTCTATATACACAAGAATACCAAATAAAAATTCAAAACCAGTAAAACATTCGAAATTCAAAAATTATACATATAAGATAATTCTGTCTAGCGTCTAATGATACTAGCTCACCTAGTTAGGCACTGCTGTAACAATGAAAGTTATTTCGGTACAATCTTCAGAAAAAAGGTCAAGATGTCTGCGTTTATTAGGTCTGACGCTAACTTTACTTGACGTCTCGAACTTTTTTCAGCCTAGATAAAAATATTGTTTTATACAAGTGCAGTTTTATACAATTTTAAAAAAGAAAATATTTGAGTTATAAATGTTTAAATAACATGTTAAAAGCTTTAATTACGATTAATAGTGACTTATTTATATAAATAATTTTATAATATTAAAAAATATTTTTATAATTCTCAAAAAATAACAATGTTTTTTTCTAAGTAATAAAAATCTCAAAAAATTACAATGTTTTTATTGAGAGATAAATTCTTAGAATCGAAATTTAAAATCACTTATGTGTAAATCACTCGAAAATAAAAAATATATCCACTGGGTGATGTAAAATAAAAGCTTTTAAATACTTTTGCAATCAATGCGAATTAATATTCGGCACGAGCCATTAAGCTTAATTATAGGTTTTATCATTATATTAAAAGTGGAGCTTATACAAGTTTAAGTACACAGAAAGTAATATTATTCCAGCATTACCAGTACCAGGTCCTACAGCGAAAACACAATTTTATTTATAATTGATACCAACGTATTACTTTCTTTTCGCAATGCTCTAGTTTTCTGACACGTTTCGGGGTTTATTTCGTGACTTTGACATAATGATTTAGGTTCAATGGACACTTTGTATTAAAAATATTGACATTTTTAGCGCAGCAGCATGCTTCTGGACGCTTCTTACTTAAAGTTATCGCCATCTTACTTAACCGCAAGGAAAAGAAGAGACATAACATATTTAGTCAGTTTACACAGATACATATCTTTTCAGCAAGAAAATGTTTTGTCCCTTTCTTTTAATAACGTTAAAGGAAGATAACAACGGCTTAAAATAATTTTAGTTACCGTCCAGCAGAATTACAAGCATTATCATATTTATACAGTAAAAACGTCTTACCGTGTTGGTCCGGGTCCGCTGTGTAGAATAGACCATCTGCTTCCTTACCAGACAGCTCGTAAGAGGCGAGCATAGATTTACTGGATCACTACAAATATGACAACTACATTTCACTACATACATTTTCCGGAATTGGAATGTGCCCGAAGTGGCCATAGGCTTGCCACCTTTTACATCAGGGTCCTAGTACCTTGGCTAATCGTGAGTGTTCCAGTATATCTACTGGACTTACGAGTCGTGAATATACTAGCACATCTCTGCTTACCCTTTCGGGGATAATAGGCGTGAAGGTACTTTTTTTATACATTTCTAAAATAAAGTACTCGTTAACTTAGCTGTCTGCCAGTGAAAGTCCTGTCAAAATCTGTCTAGCCGTTTCAGAGATTAGCGGGTATAAACATACAGATAGACTAACAAAAACTGTAAAAACTACTGTTTTGGTATATATCTTGTAAATATTCATGTGCATTTAGTAAAAGACCGGTTATTTTAATATTTTAATAGATACTCTAATGTTATTTATTTGTATAGATACTAGTCATATTTTAAATACAACAGACAGAGAGACTGACAGACAGACCAAAATTCTAATAAATGTTGTTTTGGTATCTGTACCTTGTAAACATACACATTTAGTAAAAATCGGTAATTTTAATATTACATACAGACGTTCCAATTCTATATTTATTGGTATATATATGAATTCTAAAACTCCCTTACGCAGTTGATTTGTAAAATTTACTTTTAAATAGCATATATCGAGGTATATATGTAACTAGGTATAAATAATTCGCTGTAAAAAACACAAAGCGATACCTAACGGCGGTATGTAAATAATTTGATGCAGACTCTACGTAATTTCACAGCAGAGCGCCCGCCGCCTAACGTCTGGTTTCATATAACTCGTAGCTTATAGACAACAGCTGCGATAGAAATCTGAAATAATCGTCTATATGAATCATCAAGGAAACATGCCTTCAACTAACCATAGTCTTCCGTTCTATGTTGGATATACACATATATTTTATGGTACAAGACGGCCTACAACACACGTAGCCTATAGACATCATAGATGTAGGTGCGACGCTGCCATGTGGTCGGGCTGTTTAACCTTATGTGCATGTCTACCCTACCCTCCGGACCGGAATATGACAATGTCATTATGGCGTCAGGAATAGGTAAGGTGGTGGATCCCTACCCGGGCGAATTTCTGCACAGCACTCTGCCAACAGTGGCCTCGTTGGCAATGGCCTTGATAACCTATGCTCGCCTCTTGCGAGCTACCTGATAGGAAGACAGATGGTCTATGCTACACAGAGGACCCGGAGAAAAAGTTGTTACAAAAAAGTATTGAATTATAAACATATTCTACCACATTATGGTGTGCAATTAAGTATTTTTACAAATTATTTATAGTTATTACTTTGTATTATTTCTTAATAATAATTATAATCATCTAATACATTTAAAAGAGCAATTCTTGTACCTATACTTATTAATTTATACCGACGATCTCGGAAACGGCTCTGACGATTTCGTTGTAATTTGGTACCTAAAAGTTTTGAGGGGTCAAAAAATGACCTAGATAGGTCTTATAAGTTAAAAAAATGTAGATAGGTATAGATCTTGAAATATAATTTCAAACATCACGACATCTATACAACTCTGTCGGTAGTACTTGATGTAAGATAGTACCCGCTCCGCTTTCGTAGACTTGCCGTTGGATGGCAAATTTTTCAAGTGATCGAAAGCTGACAAAAAAGAATTACCGAGCCAAGCTCGGTCTCCCCTCCCCGATACTAACTAATTATAGACGGTCCTACACTATATCTTAATTTCAAGATAGTTGTTTTTAAATATACGAAACTAGAACAAAACCAATACTGTATTGTTTGCAACTTTGGATTCAGAGCAACTTATCCAATCCTTTATAAGTAATTAAAATTATTTTTTTTTGTTACATGAGTCGTGTATAAAAATACCTATGAATTCAGTAAAGAGCGGTTACTATGAATTTCACAAACAGACATTTCAATTTAACATATTTTTATTGATGTAAAGAGATACAGCTTGGTGACAGACAGACAGCGGAGTCTTAGTAATAGGGTTCCATTATTAACCTTTTGATACGGAACCCTAAAAATGTAAGCAAATACCTGTCGAACCAAATTAATAAGCACTTTCATTTCGCTATCTGAACTGCCACAGTTATTATACATTTTCTCAACAGATTATATCACTGTCAATAATCATGACAACAATTTACTTCTGTAATTTTAATTCGCCTGATAAAATAAGTTAATGGTAATTACTGTTCCTTTTATCTGTCATAAAAGAACGCTAACTTGCATGTCTAACACACGTCATTTTTGTTAATTGTACGATTTTTAGGGTTCCGTCTATGCTGTCCTGTCTGTGTGTCATCAGGCTGTATCTCATTAACCGTGATAGTTATTTCTGCTACTGCTACAATGAATACTATACAGTACCTTCACGCCTATCGTCCCCGCAGTGGTTGGCAGAGGTGTGCTAGTATATCCACGACTCGTGAGTCCAGTAGATATACTATAACACCCCCGATTACACCGTGTCGGCCACATTCCAATCCCGGGCAATGTAATGCTTATTGAGAATAATCTAATAAACATCTAAGAAAAGTTGTCCGACCTGGAAATTGAACTCGGGACCCTACACGGCCAACGATCATAACAGGCGACTATTATACCTCAGAAACAATACTAAAAAAATATTCGAAGGGGGATTTCATACAACAAGCGCGATATTTTTG
>DVZL01000030.1:0-36921 GCA_018236625.1 Lasaia peninsularis
CCGAAAAGGAATTAATTTTGAACGCTTACAAATATGTATACACTGAAAAGAAAACTGAATCTCCTACTGAGACACCAAAAAAAAACGAATGTGTGTTAAAAACTGCAGAGATACTTAATATATCCAGACCTTCAATATACAGAGTACTGAAGGAGCACAAAGAGAACGAAAATTTTAGTTCGCCAAAAACACCCGGCCCTAAATTCAATTTCAAAAATAAATTGGATGATTTTACACTTTCGGCTATACGAAGAAAAGTGCATGGATTCTTTTATAGAAAGGAATTACCAACCTTGAACAAGGTAAGTTATTAATAATTATCACTCACAAGATATAACACTTAAAGATCCTTCAACCAACGTCAAGTGTGGTGTCAAGTGACTTAGGTCTTTGATACTCTGCCTACTCCGTGAGGGAAAAAGGCGTGACTTGTATGTAGGTATAGGCTGTAGTAACAATCTAAAAAAACACGTATTTAAGCATATATTACGATGCTATACATTCGATTTAACTGATATAGGTATAATAAGTTTAATTAACAGTTGATAGTTAAACCGTTATTTTCTTTTTTAGATTCTTCAAGTCGTAAATGATGACCCAGATTTACCATCATTTTCAAGAAGTACTTTATATAAAATATTGAAGCACCTTAATTTCAAGTACATGACAAGGAAACGCCGTAGTGCATTAATTGATCGAGAGGACATAATTTTATGGCGTCACCGATATTTACAAAAAATTAAGCAGTACCGTAGGGAAGGTCGCTTTATATATTATCAAGATGAAACGTGGATTAATGAAGGTATGTAAATAGTTTTTATTGTTGTGTGTGTTTAGTTTTTATAGTTACTGTACTTTGTTATAATAATCTTAATCATTTTAGGTCATACTGAGAGTAAGCATTGGGTGGACACCAGTGTGCAATCTTCACGAGAGGCTTTCTTAGAAGGCCTCACCACTGGCCTCAAAGGGCCATCTGGCAAAGGTAGACGACTCGTAGTGTCCCATGTTGGAAGTGAAGACGGTTTCGTCGATGACGGAGTATTAATATTTGAAGCAAAAAAAGGACTTGAAGATTACCATAAAGAAATGAATTCTAATGAATACGAAAATTGGTTGAAAGATAATATTCTACCGAAATTAAAACCAAATTCAGTTCTCGTAATAGATAATGCTCCATACCATACGAGAAAAGTGGAATCGTTACCTACTACCAGCTGGCGTAAAGGGCAAATTCAAGATTGGCTAAAATCAAAAAATATTCCTTCTGAAGATACCATGCTAAAAGCCGAACTAGTTGAAATTGCCCGAACACATAAAAGTTATTATGCAAGGTATGTCGTCGACGAAATGGCTGCTGAACGGGGTGTCACTATTTTGCGACTGCCCCCTTACCACTGCGAGCTAAACCCGATTGAGTTGGTCTGGGCTCAGGTAAAGGGGTATGTCGCAAAAAATAATAAAACTTTTAAAATAAATGAAGTACGAAGCCTTTTTGAAGAAGGGCTTCGTCAAGTGACTCCACAGCGATGGAAAGATTGTATAGCCCATGTATTAAAAACAGAGGACCAAATGTGTCAACTGGGTCATATAGTCGACGACATTACCGATAGGTTTATTATAGAAGTAGGTGACGAGTCCGATGATTCCGATGAGTTCTCAAGTACGGAGTCATTATCTGAATAATGTACTGTGTTCATAATTAATAAAATAAATATTTAAAAATACACGTATTGTTTTTTTTATAAATTTGGTTCTGTTGAAAACATAAATGACGACATTTATTAACCTATACCTATACCATATTAATGTTGTATTCATTCGTTTTAAATAAACACGTTCACCTTTTTTCAGTGTAACTAATAAAAATCGATAATTGATTTTATTAACATCATTTTCCGATAATGGCACAACACTATTTAAGAATCGCAAAAAACTTGCAACATTGCTAATGTCAATTTAGTCTCTGAGATAAAAAAATAGACTTTAGAAAAAATATTATGATAAAGTTGCAATAATATTTCACACGCAAACTAAACAAACATTGATGGCATTATGCAATATGTAGTAAGGTGATCCATCAAGATGAGATACATCATTACAAGTTCTGCCCGTTACAACTTACATCAGCTGATAGCACAAAAAGCCCCCACTCAACATCTGCCGAGGTCGTGAATCACCGGCCCTCGGCGCGTGCCATGTAAAAAAAAACCAAAAAGTGTAAACTCGACCGTTATAATCGTTCGCCGTGGGTGGACTCACGTGGTAAGCGGGTCTTTCGTTCAAAAACTGACGCACTTCTTATAATTCAATTTTTTTGTAATTGAAAGTTCAGAAAAAAAAACATGTTTTTGCCTTCAGTGTTTTTATATTTTTTTTTACAATTAAAGTTTTAAAATCAAATATTCAGATTATATGTTTCGCCCTTTTTTTAGACATATTAGTTTATTGAGAGTGTCTTTTTGTGACTGAATTTTAAATTGAAAAAAAAGTTGAAAACGGTAAAATTTTAAACCAATCTACATGATAGACTAGTACTACACTAGCACAGGATATATTTTTTTCAAATCGATTTCGTACTGGGGAAGACTAATCAAGCATACAAATTAGGGAATATTGCAACCTAGTTTAAGAAAAAATATGAAACCAGTCAAAAACATATTTAAAATGTATTGTAATTTTAATTTCAATTAAGTTAATATATGCAAGTCTTTAACATAGACCTAACAGCCGGACCACAGGACAGAAATTTATGGTTGTCTCTTCCCATCACAAGAACCGTGTCCTTGTTTGCTGTCTTTTCTCATATAAACCCGAATAAAATATAGAATATTATCAATTATTAGGTTCTGTACTATCTGAGCTCACCTTCATCGGTACTTATATTATAAATGCGAAAGTAACTCTGTCTGTCTGTTACGCTTTCACGCCTAAACCACTGAATCGCTTTTGATGAAATTTAGTACAGAGATAGACCTTGAGGAAAGACATATGCTACTTTTTAACTATATTAAAAAAGGGTATGTTTTTACGCAATAAGAATTATTATAAGTCGGAAAAATGTCTGCCCTTTTAAAGTTGTCTGTGTTATTAAAATAATTCACGCGGGCGAAGCCGCGCGCGGAAAGTTAGTATTACATATTTTAATACATTAAACATATCCTATAGATTCCCAAATCACGGTAATAATGGTTTTTTTTGCTCTCAGGAAAGGTAAGAGAAAAGCAGAAGAAATAATAAACCAACAATACAATATATCACTTCAGTTGAACTGCTTGCTTGTTTCCCTTCATTTATAAAATACGTTGTAGTTAAGTATGATAAGCAGATTAAGAAAACAAGAAAGTTACCTTATCTGTATCAATTTATGAGATTTTGTTCTTAATATGGTAAGAACAAAAACAAGAGCCTCATAGACAACAAATTCCATAACAAATATAATTGAGCGAAACAATCCAAGCTAATCTCATATTAAATTACTGATAGTGCCCAATAAATCGCATTTAATTTGAAGACGTCGCGACGCTTCTACGCCATTATGCTAGACGATAAAAAAGTCGATTAAACTGTATGAATCACGAAACAAAAAGCTATAGAAGTATACGATAAAACTAGAATTTAAGTTATTGCTATGTTTATTGCTATTTCTAATATCATTAGGTATAATGTAACTTGATCTCTATAATTTGAATGTTTTGTTAACTAAAAGTTTGGTTATTTTAGAATGAATTATTAGGCCTTATTTCTAAGCTCTTTGTGAATTTATTCTAATATTATCGAGTTGAAAAACGCGCTAATACTTCTAAGAAATCTTAAGCCTTTTTTGTAAATATATCTTGGTCACAATTAAAGCATTATTTATGCATTTATTATGTGAATTTATTTCAATATTGTTGAATTAGCAAATAATACACTAAAGAAATCGTAAGTATGTTTTGTAAATCTTCGTATATCTTGGCCATTAAACTTCAACATGGTATAAGGATTGAGTTAAATTAAGTTAAAATGGCGGCAGTCTTTATTAAATCTAAAGTATTATAATTTTTAGTTAATGCTTAGTTAATGCTTGAAGTTTCTGAATTCTAATTACTATTTGATTAGAGAAAATCTTTGTGGTCAAAACGTACTTGCAAAAAGTTTTGGATATTGCAAAAATTACACAGAGAATTAAAAACTTTCAAAATTGATAAAATTAATATTATTCGTTGGAAGCTTAAATAAAATAAAGATAAAAGTTACGTATGATGCTATAAAATCGTTCGAACCATCTGCTTAATCGATATAAAATGAAAGAAACCACCTTTACAATACCTACAATCAGATGGGCCTATGATAAAAATCCTAGAGGCGTTGCTGCCACTGACGAGCGATTTGATTGGAGCAGGAGGGAGCAGCTGCCGCGCACATTGCGGCGCGTGCGCACAGATATGGGCGACATATGAACTGTTATAAATAATACCTTCGTAAGTATAAAAAAAACTTCAGCATTTTAAGCCATAAGGCAGCTTGACGAAATCTGTTGAAAAACTATTATTGATCTACATGATTTCGTTTTTAAACTACCTATGAATAAATAGTTGGAAACGTATTTAATTATATTTTTATATTAACTGTCGAATAAGATAACTACATATAATAAACAGCAACAATATCTTCGTTTGTTTCTTTTTTCAATTTGCAATAGTCAAGTAAGATTTTATAGAACTCTGATAGTGTCGAAAGTTGCTTTCAATCAACATTAAAAATCATCAAAGTGAATTTATTATTAGTGTTAATTCATCAAATTAATGTGTGATTCTACTACTATCATAGTTTTAAAATAACTATGTTTCCGTTTTGGTTGAATCGGAATAAAACGATAGAGTACAAAAGAGAGTTTTATTTTCCAATCATGGCTTTTAATAAAATTTTCACATATCCTTATGGATACATTAGATTTTTGAAGTTATCTTCAAAAATCTAATGTATCAACTGTCTGAAAGGTTTTTTCTATTTCTTATTTTAAAAAATACTTAATCGAATTCTAATTCTATTGAAAATTAATCTAGCTTAGCAAAATTCTATTTATGTATTCTAAAAACTTCTGTTTGCGAAAATACCGAGAATCTAATGGATAAACGATCCTGGATTGGATGTCGTTAAGGACGTTAAATTAAAAAAAAACGGAAACTAAACGAGATTGCCAACGATTTTTCACGAAACATTAATTTTGTGGTGCTTTTTATGACATTTTTATGTTAATATTACTGAATGCTTTTTGTTTTGAAATAACATCCATCTGTGTAGCTAATACTTGTGTTGAAAGCTAAAACTGTAGGTCCATGTTTGCAAACTTAAATCCTTTCTCTCACGTTTTTTTATGGTCTAGACTTCCAAAATGTTGTTTTTTTCTTTTATTTTTGGCATGAGCGTAAGTATTAGTCGACTTTGTTATTTCTTTTTTAAATCGAGCTTATATGATTAAAATTAATCATAAGTTGCCTTAGTTAATAGTCAATGATGAATGAGAGTATTTGATTAAGCGTAGCATCCTTCACTAAAGTCATCGAGTGAGATTTGGCGGCATCGAAAAATACACTAAATTTTTAATAAATAATTGAATAATTCACTTCTGCACTTTAACTGAATTAATCAATACGGACACGAAATGCAATAATTATGAAAAAAACTGCCTTCATTCCTTACTTCGGTTCCGCAAAAACAATTCCAAAATGTTTATAAAGAAATTTATGAAATCATTTATTTTAAATTATGGAATTTATTCGAAACAACTCTATTACTTAAGCATTGGACGACCTTGTTTTTTGAGTGGTTACCAACCTGGCTTTCAATCGATGATATTTAGATATTTAGTAGTGTAAATACAACAGGTATATGTGTATTTCATATATAAACATATAATAACATACATAATTTTTGTCTCACATTTAAGCAATAAGTAGGTTAGGTTTCGTTACAGTCACCCATAACTCATAAAATTGTCGCAGTTGCTTATTTATAGTTCTATTTTGAAGCGATAAATCAACAGAACATTTTTATTTCATTTTGGCAAAATAAAGAAAAATGTTTTTACTAATAGATGTACTATAAATAACGTAAGAGAATACTGAAAATATATTTTATTAGGGAGGAAAATAGTTTTTTTGTCAAATTTTTTTGGCATTTCACGGGCTTTCTACTCCTCTTTTTTTACTTGTAAATTTATAGGTACTTTTTTGAGATGCGAGTCTGAGACAGTGATCTTTACGCCTCTTCTCTGTGTAGACCAGAAATATGCGTCTATAAATGATTAAAAACCAGGACACTATCAAATTAACTAACATTAATTAGGTCTATTATTTGATGACCTGGTCAAAGTCACAGGTATGTCCAGATGGATGTTAAATTCTAAAATATGCTAAATAGTGTATGAAGAAAGCCTTAGTTTTGTAGAGGAAGTCATAACTTTTGCTTTCCACTGCAAAACTTTAAAAGTATCAGTAGTTTTGTATCTAAAATTCTAATCAAATAGACCTATAAATACGAACATTTCTTTCAAAGCCGAAAATGGATAGATGTTAAAATTGTCTATAGAAAAAGCGCTATCGACTTTGTATTAAATAACAAGACTAACTACGATACCACAAAAGCGGTTACTTTTAATTTCCATACAAAAGAACCTTGTTAAATAAAGATTGTTATGTATATTACACATAAAGTAACGTAAAATACATTCCAACGTACACACACGTTCAGATACATTACTTCCGCAGCCATTTTACAATGTCTGCGAAAACCAACAACTCGACAACAAGATGGCGGCTGTAATCTATGCAGTGGAATAAATTAATGCAAATAGAATCATGTAAATAAGTCAAACAAGCATTTGCGTCATTCTCAAATCGATTCAGATTTTTTATGTCCTTGATTTTTCTGAACTACTTGTAGTATAAATGCCTAGCAATAAGGTTTATGAATGAATTGCGTGAATAGAGTTATATGTGTCAAAATGAAATCGCGCGTGGATATGAACTATAGAGGTATTTATACATCGTGCTATAAAATCTTAGCATCCGGACCGGAACACGAATTTTGACAGCATTTTGACAGCAGGAAGTAGGATTACTTTTTAAAAAATCGTAATCAAGTTTGAAATTATCACAATACATACTCGTAGATCATTTTACCGAGATTAAGTAAATAAACAAGTATAGATAACGTTTTATATGTCGATATAACATATAAGAACATTCTACACTTGCAAAAAGCTCTAATCATGGAAACGACCGGAGCAATTAACAGTGCGTTATTTTTCAATTTGTGAATAAGGTTCCGAAATGAATTGGATAGTCCAGGCATATTAGTTTGACAAATTTCTTTCACACATGCATTCACTTATTTTTCCTGTATAAATTTAGCATATACCAAGTTTTTTCACAACAGTAAATATAGGTAGACCGGAAGTAGTTAGAGTAGGAAAAGGCTTCTTCTAGCTAAGGGTGCCTCCGCTTTCAACTCTACTTTGCTTTTATTAGGCAGGTTTGTATGTGACAATATAGATAAGCGAGTAGGTACTAACCTTTTTCTCCGTTAACTTTTCACATCTTCTTTGCTTGCAAATCTGGTGCGACTTATCGTTGCGACAGGGCGCGCAGTCGCCGCAGTTGTCTTTCCTTTGGCAGCCTATGCATTCCCCGCATCTCTTCCGTTTCTTTTTAGTCTGTGACAGGAAGTACTAGAATTAAGTCAATTTATGCAATAAAAAAAATCATATTCACAAATTGTCGATGGTTAAAATTATAGGTAAATTATTTTTAAAGTCAATAATAAAATAATAAGTTTATTGAAATACTTTTATAGATTTATAATCCATACCAGTATTTGAGTTGTGTTTGTGAAGTAACTGTAAGACTGTTTTTTTTAATATCCTGCGTTTTTATCTTAATTATTTATTCCAACTACATAAATTATATTAGATAACATTAAATAAAGTTGAATTAAATCGATAAAGTCGTTCTAAAATTTACGATTGACCAAATTAAATAAGAATTATTGTTTTATATTTATAGATGAACGTGACGGCTTGATAGATAAAAAAATGTTTAAATACATAATATGCAAATTGTTATTACAAATGTTTTTTGTCTATCCATCGATATACCTATTAGTTATAAAATAAAACCGGCCATGTGCGAGTTGGACTCGGTTACGAAGGGTTCCGTACCGTTCCGTATCTTTATTTAAGTTTTTTTAATAAAATAAAAGATCAACTAGTCGCGGCTTATGGAACAGAGACAATAGTCTCTCCTGTAAAAAATTACTAGTAATTTTTATGTGCACAAAATATTTCATAAAAATTACTAAATTGGTAAAATTGGAAATAAAAACAAGTTAAAAATTTGCCATGTCAAGTTAAAACTCAGAACTATTCTAATTTGTGTAGATAGATTCTCCGTTCCGTTCTATTTTTGTACTGTGTCACTTTTTTTTGAATTTGCAAAGTAATAAGCGAAGACCTATAAACGCTAAATATATTGTGTGCTTGTTCCCTGCTAAATATTATTATCATTACAAGACGGATTTTGTATGATAAGATATTGATGAGCAGACTCTATGACGGCAATAAGAATGAACCTAGAGGTACTTATCAGAAAATTACACTTCTAATAAAGAGCTCTCTTTCTGTCAGTTTAGTGAAGTTCGAATCCCGCCATGTACCAGTGAGTTTTTCTAACCTGCGTGCGTTACGTGAAGGGAAACATCGTGAGGAAAACCCGATTCATTGAAATCGACCTAATCTAAGTTTGGGCCTAGTTGTCCTTCTGGTCTATAGAGGTCAGATGGCAGTCGCTTTGCGTAAAAATTGATGTCCTAGTCAAATCTCCATTAGGTAGGCGACCCCGATATCTCCTGATAGAATGCCGGATAAGGCTGAGATATAAGAAAGAGTGTAGTTGACAAAGTCAAAACAAGCCGGTCTTGTGTTTGTGAGATAAATGAAGATGATGATATATAGAAGATATAAGATAGATGTTATATAGAAGATAGATTAATAATATAAATTTTATGAATTAAAAGTAATGTTTGTAAGTTGAAAAATAATATAATAATAATAATAATAACAATAATAACAATAATGTAAAACAAAGTGATAATTGTCTTGGAGGAAGAGCGTAGTACCTAGTAACACAGGTTTATCACCTAGTACAGGGGCTTTTGCGTATTGTAATTGTCTTAATTTAGTGTTGAATAAAACTATTTTTATTAATTTTTTTATGTTAAACATTGCGGGTAGGTAGGAGTGTAATCACCATATAGCTTCATGGCAATAAACATCACGTGAGTGTAAAATACATAATACGTTCTTTTAATAACCCTGACCCAAAATAAATTGACATTTCACATTATATTATAATATTATCAAACTTCAGGTTATTTTGGAAACATATTTTGTTTTTATTTATCATGTGTCTGGGTCAGACGTTTTCATTCACCCGTAACAAATACCGCTTCAGACGTGGAGTTTGAGGCAATTATATGGAGGCGCCGTATCGTCGGCGTCGCACCGATCGCGATGGGAACGTTCTGTCATTAGCGTCTAGTCGAAGTCTAGTGAACCGGGACGGATATAAGTATATGGAGGGCATACTTATGATGCACAGGTGTAATATCGTTATTTAAGTATTTCTATGTATTATTAACGTTGACTAACCCATAAGTCATAACGCAAGCATGTGATTTGCTTACTTCAGGTATAGATCAATTAGTGTAATTTGGCAAGAGATATAAGAAAGTACCTTCACACCTATTACGCCGGAAAGGGTAGGCAGAGGTGTGCTACTATATACACGACTTGCAGGTCCAGTAGATATACTAGAACACCCACGTTTAGCCAAGGTACTAGGGCCAATGATGATAGGTGGCAAGTCTATAGTCACTTCGGGCATATTCCAATTCCAGGTAATGTAATGCTTACTCAGAATAATCTGAAGAAGATTTAAGAAAAGTTGCCCGACCTAAGAATTAAACCCAGGATCTTACGTGGCTAACGGTCTTAACAATCGACAGCCGTACCGTTATACCACAAAAGGCGAATCAATTATTATCTTTTGCTTATATAGAAACGTGGTTCGGATATCTCTTGTTTTTGTAAACGTTCAATAAACTATTCTATATTATTTTATGATAATCGATTTTAATATTAAGAAAAGTGGACTTCCGAAAAACAAATCAAACTTGAAAGTTTAAATATTGCACAATATGTGTTATCTAAAAGACCTTAATATGTAGGTAGTATTGCTTAATCATTCTAGACTGGAAAACGTCTTTTTCTGCGAGTTTTGTGGATTTGACAAACTCAAAGTAGGGTAGTATTTTGAGAGTAAGATATTCTATAGGAATAAGATAGATTTTTAATATTAGGATCTGGTCTTTGATATGAGTATTGAGTGTATTATATCAACATACGTATTAAAATAAACTTAATTAGTATTACATATTTTCTTTTACTTGAAAAATATTTTTAATTATTTTATGATTCGAACGAATTATTCTAAATTCTTAGGTAGCAACTGCAACGCCGAACCAACTTATGTTCCTGTCCTTATAAAGTCATTGTTTGAAAACGTCATGTTTTACTTTTTATTTTCTTTATTTTTAGTCTGCAATCTATAGTGGACGGGTTTGTCAGGCATATGCCAATTTTGATAGGCTAATTTTCATCCTTACCTGTAATAATATAGAGCGTAATTTAAATTGTCTTATTTTTTAAAACAGTTTATTGGCGGCAAAATTATTAGCTAACAAGATCGAATTAACTCATAACCATAAATATGACAGCTGTGATCCGATGTGCCGCCATTTTCTGGCGCTATTTTATACGAACGATAACGCTATCGTGGAGATCGAAATCGCTCCATTGTACCTCGACGGACAGCTGACGTACAATTTAAAATGTAAATTATGTTTATTTTAGAAGCAAAAAATAGCATTATTATTTTAGTGAGTTAATTAAAAAAATGACATTAAAAGAATAAAAAGTTTCCTCTAGATGAAATTTTTGTTTTTTGTTGAATATGTTTGAAGATTTTGTCTTTTATGTGTCGTCTATATAACAGAAAGCAATAATTTTTTAATATATATAAACTATCATGAGTCCGAAACGTCTTTTAAGTAAATTTATATTTCCACACCAAACAGGAAGACAGAATTTCTGATATTCGTACACGTCGATTATAGATAGTAAATTTGCTAGACGTCAGCACGAAGCTCAATAAAGTTCAGCCTCCTGCGCATAATAAATGATAATAACGAGCACTGGCGTTGAAGCGACAGTATCAATAAGTATTTAATCCTTATCAATCAGTTACTCTATGTATAGAACTAGTAATAGACGATACGCCCTTACAAACACCAAAGACACAGAACATTATCAAAATGAATCAGATATTCTCTAACCGTCATAAATAGTTACATTCATTCGGTTGTCTTTCACTTTCCCCGTTTCATATTTTTTTTCTAGGAATCATTCGCTATGGATTTTCCCAGTTTGACTCATTCGTATAGTGCGTTCGCAATCGATCTTGTTGAAATATGCTAAATAATAATATGTCTTACAATAACAAAGTGATAAGGGAACTTGTTTATTAAATGGTTTGAGATAATGTTTTGTTGATATCTAATTTGTAAAAACATGGACGTTTTTATTTTTTATAGATGTTTGAAGGGAAAACCATATTTCTAGCCAAAAGTATGAAAAAAAAGGAAAAGAAAATAAAAAAATTTAGAGAAACTGAAGCTTAGGAGAATGAACGCGAAATTCACTTCACTTACAAAATTGAAGTGTACACTTCTTGTTTTTAATAGCTTAAAAAATCTCTGTTGTGTCTCATTTATATTAATGTCAAGAACATAGTATTTGAATTTCGAATATTTTTTTTAAATTAAATTTGGAAGACATTATTCGAATCGATTTTTGGAGATTAGGTTGAGTATCAGTGCGAATAAGGTGCTACTTTTTTTTAATATTTGCAGCGGACGTGTAATTTATCGTTAAGCTTACTGCTTGCCTGCACCTGTGTTTTTGTCCGTGCTCTTTTAACTACGCAACTACTTGTAACACACTTTTTACCTTTATTTAAAGCATTCCCCAAAATAATTAGCTAATAATGTTGGAGATTGAGACAAGTATTTGTGTTGTGATAGATTTATATTTCGGTCTGAGTGTTTATTACATTTATTTCAGTATTTTTATACATTTCCGTTTGTTTAATTATTAAGTTTTGTTTAAATATTACTGCCAATTATTAGACAGTCTTACTTTAAGGTTAGAGAAATACGTGTTATTATTTTTCTTATTTCTTACTAGTTAAACTACCAAAACTTTAAAAGGTTTCAAAAACCATAAGAAACATCAAAATGTTATATTAAAAAGTCCTATATACAATTTGGTTCCATTTTTGTCACGCACAATGTCTCAATTTATTTTTTTAATTTTACTTCATACGCAATAAACTATAATAATAATTGTTGCCAACTTTAGGTACTAATGTAAACAAAACAAGGGCTCGTAATGACTTCATTGATATAGCTGCCCCTTTACTTCTAATTCCATTTTAATTAAAAACAAAGCATTCTAAAACTCAACGACAGCAAAATAACAATTGCGTGTCTGAAATGGCAGAAATGGTTTGTTTTTATAAATATTTTATGTACTGTAATTGCGTGCAACTGGTGTTTCTGGCATAAATATTATGTATTAATAAGCTTAAAGTCTGTTTGACTGAATTTCCCAAAATGGCTGCCTTTTTCTCGTAACTTCGCATGTACCAAATTACTTCTAATTTGATTATGCTATGTATAATGTTAAGGATTGGTTTATTTCGACAATGTTGAGAGTTAATACGTCTATTTTACGTATGAATATTCCTGAACTGAAAAATTACACAAAATAATTAAGCCCCAAAGTAAACGCGTAAGCTGGTGTTATTCTTGGTGTATTTCTATAGTAGTTATTGTTGACTAATATCTAGTCAACAATAAATACTATAGAAATACTTATGTGTTCATTATATAAATGTATGCCCCGTCAGAAGTCGAACCCCAGCCTCGCAACAGGGTATAGAAGTCATTGTAAGAAATGTTTACAAGGATATTTAACCGCTCATCGTGTGCTACAGATAAACATACAAGTTACGCCAAAGAAAGTGTTTTTTATGGCACAAGACAGCGAACAGGCACACGGCTACTTTACCCTCCGGACCGGAACACGACAATGTAATTATGGAGGCAGGAGTAGGTAAGGCGGTGGTTTACTAGACCCGGACCAACACGGGTAAAAATTAAGTTAGAATAGAATATAAATATTTATTGCAACTAACCAAAACACCAAAATTTAACAAAATTTGAATTATAAAAAAAATAATATAAAAAATGCTTAAAAAACGTTAAGTACATAGTTGTTTTATGTTGTGCAAATAATATCGTCTCGCTAGGTCCATTGCGAGGTAGGCAGAGAGCTCCGTAGTGAGTTGTATCGAGAGCTAAGTATCATGATTCCTACATACTACTTACATATTATAGCTTTACATTCATCAATCTCTTCATACAAATACGACAATTTCGGACACTTTTGACGTCACCCTCAATGATATTAAACGAGTTATTTGGTCATTGAATAACAGTCATCCTCATTCGCATTGTGTATATGTTTTGTCAATATTTCATCTTTCATTCTTTCCACATAACCAAATCGTAACATTTTTTCTTATGTTTGGCTAAGACTCATAAAGGCAAGTTGAAATTAAGTCGATACGAGTATATCCTGCTTAAATTCTTTTTTATTTCTAGCATGAGCTACTGCTATCAGTCAATTTTAGTTAATCTGCATCAACTTAATACTTGATTTCATTAAAGCGGACTTAATGATTTAAAAATAGCCCTAATTCGTCACGGAATTAGTAGTCAGGGTCTAACTAAGTTAGAGCGGTGACATCCCAATCTTATTGGCTTCGATAAAATACGTTATTCATAATCACAGCCACTAAAATTAACTATTTTTACTTAATATGTATTCCAATTCTTTTTCTCGATTGTGCCAACACTCCGAATCTTGATTTAAAGTGACATGATTCGAACGAAGAAAGATTTGGATACACGTACCAAATTGTTTAATTATTGAGCTGATTATGGAAAATCGTTTATGGATAATATGTTACAAACACTTTTTATTATATTTTATGTATAAAACAGACGTAATAAAAATATGAAAAGGACGTAATTAGTCGACAATGGATGAGACTAGCAGCTGCGCACACGCAAAGGTGTTCGTTATTAGACAAGGAAACGCTGACATTTATTGCGGAATGTTGTCTCTTGGACCTTTTCTATAACTTAAAAGTTTTTTATCCCTTAGAATTTCAAACAGACTGTTAAAAAATAGATATCTTGAAGGAATCTCTTAAGATATCTCTAAGTAACTATAGAAATAAATAAAATTGGTGTGTTTGTCTCTGTGTCTGTATGCTATATTAAAATAACCGCTTTTTACTAAATACATACATATGTGCCAAAATAATATATTTTAGCACATATGTATGTAATTTGACGAGACTTTCACTGGCAAAAATGTGATGTAATAAGGGACAGCTTAGGCTACTATTAATTTAGAAATTTATTTTAGAAATGTTAAAAATAAAAAAATTGAAAAATTCAATTTCGAGATACTAATAAAAGGTAATATATTTTTTATCAGTAGCTACTACTTGTGGTTATATGTATAATACGTATATTTCAGTGACATACATAGCCTAGGATTTCTAAATCAACTAACCTAACCAAAAAATATTCAATTGCCCGGGATTGGAACGTGCCCGAAAAGACAATAAGGCTTGCCACCTATAACATTATTGGCCCTAATACCTTGGCTAATCGTGGGTGTTCTAGAACCTATATCTAGTATATCTAATGGACTTACGAGTCGCGGATATACTAGCACACCTCTGCCTACCCTTTTGGACATAATAGGCGTGAATGTACTTTCTTTTAAGTCTATTTATAGTTTTCAATGAATCCTAATATTACAACTTTACTTAATAACAAAAGGCATTAAAGCCAGACCCATTATTCGGCCTAAATGTGGATGAAACTCATAAAATGTTCTAAGCAGGACACGCGTAAATCGCTCGACTTTAATTTGTGTCTCAAAAGAGAGAGAAAGTTAATTTATTGAGGGAGCAAGCGAATCGACTAACTATTAAATTTATAGCAGCGAAGACAGAGTTCGCCCATTCTGAAACTTGAGACCGAATGAAAACTGCTCTTCGAATAATAAAAGGTAGAATTACTGTAAAAGTTTCGCTTTTTCAGGATCTCTTAAATATGTACTTCCAATGCCGCCGTGTAGTCAAATAAAACTCGGGGAATTCTCATATCTTTAGCCGAATATTCAGTCAGCTTTTTGCTATCCCCAAGCGGCTTGTTTACGCAATTTGCCAATTTCGAGGAATAGATTAGTTTAGTTTGTTTTATCTTTGAATTATGTGCACGAATATTTTTAATTTATTTTATTCAATTGTAAAAATATCCGAACGTTGTGAAACGTCAAAAGTAGTAAATAAATTTTAGTTGTAGCTTTGGTGACGTACCTATAGACGTGTGAAAGAGACGAAAACTTAGATGAATATAGAATCACAGATAAACAAAACATTTGTAATAACAATCAAACAGTTATGAAGGCGTCTGTAGACAAAGCAAATGTAGATGTTTAAGTGGAAATGAGATATACGGAAGGGCTTGTAACGCGCTTGATTTATTTGTTTGCCAAAATGTACAATATATAAATATGTTAAGTATACTGATATTCCACATTTGCTTGGTTTTATTCTTATGTTATAAAAGTGTTTTGCGCTTAAACATGTCAATCATATCGTATTCAATATTCTTACTTATTAACTTTCTAGAGAGTATTTACTAAGAACATGATTTGTATTTGTATATCAAAAGAAGTTAAATATGCTAAAAAAACTGAAACACTTGTTTGTGACCAATCTTACTTAATGCAAAATTAAATAAAAAAAGAAAGTGAAACATCAAAGATAATAAGTGTATAAAGCATAAAATGTGTATTAAGTAATTTAATATATGTATTTTTATGACCATCAAACTTTTTTTTTCCAACAAACTAATTAATTAAACATGAGATGTTTTAATAACTATTTTATAGTTGGATCATCGTAACGAGCTTCCGTGCCAATTTAAAATTAGTATATATCAAAGTATTTTAGGTTTTATTGTTTTACACCGTACTTTATTAAAAATATATATTCATATTTTTAAAAGTTATCAACAATTTTTTATACAAATCATTTTCTTTTTAGTAAAGGATTTGAACATGCGATCTAAGTTTTATGCTGACGTCTGTTGGCAAATCGTAGTCAGTGTAAGATATACGCCACAGGTTGAACGTAATCAAAGATGAAAATCATTTTTTTCTTAAAAATTTGTCGAATAACTTACCTAACTCTGTCCGTATGTTCTAAGCAAATACTCTCTCATTAGTCATAAATAGATGCCAAAATTAACCTCACCTGTTTTTCACTGGATATGTCGTCCAACTCCATCGGACCTGTGGCCATCGGCGGCGCGCCATGCATTGGTGATTTAAAACCAGCAGTAGATGACACTGCTGCTACCTGGCCACTACTCTCTGAACCCACTTCCATATTCGACCCGTCGGATTCAGAGCTGTTAGCTCGCATTTTCCGTCTCTCCTTCTTCCTAAAATCTGACCGCGTCGGAGACGAACCACTCCCAAAACCATTCGTCTTTTTGTCATAACTATTGTCAATCAACATTGGATTTTGGAAATTACTATGATGCAAACCATTTGGTGTATATTTTTCTTGTAGTGCTTTAACGTCAAACGGTTCATTTTTTAATACGTGAACCACCGTCGGACTTTGAATATTCTGTATTAAGCTACCGTTCTGATGCAGAAGGGTACCATTTTGATGGATAATACCATTTTGTGTTGGAAATGCGTTTATTGTCGCGATATTCGGCTGATACAATTGTATGTGCCTATCGTCAATATACGTTTGGGCGGCTGGTGCCAATTCTCGCGCTTGAAGCGGTGCAGGAACTATTGGATAGCTCCGTGCATTTACAGCAGTTAATGTATGGAATGTTGTTGCATTTACAGGAGATAACGTGGTTAAAGTTGTGGATAAGGGTGTCACTTGCGCTAAAGTGGTGAGGTGCGCCGGTGACGAAGGAGTTGTGAGTTGCGTGAGCTGGGTTAACTGACTAGGGCTCGCGCTTGGCGTCGGGCTGGAGGTAACAGGTACAGGAGTTACACTCGGGAGCCCTGTCTCCGGTATAACTGTAGTTTCTGGGAACGTTTGAAATTGACTTTGAAAGGACGGTAGCTTATTTGCTATTGGTTGCAGTGTGACAGATTGATATTCTAACGGTGATGAGAAGCCCGCTCGAAGGATTGCATCCTTGGAGTTGACAGTTATAGGCATCGATTCCCATGGACGATATTGCGGCTGGCTGGCGATTACGGAGACCGTGTCCCCTGTCCTCTCGTAGTATTCCCATCCTGGGTCCAGCAATCGTCCGTCGGCCGTGAGGATCCTCTGCTCGTTCTCCGCCATTTCACCGAAGGTTGAGAAGGGCGGCAAATGCGCGCTTTCCGCGCCCGCCTCACTCCTGAGCGTTTCGCTCATGTCGTAATATCTCGACGCAACTTCATCGCGTCACTTCTATCTTCCTTCTTACAAAAATAAGCTCTACTAAGTCTATTACGTTGTACTGAACACCCAAACTACACTGGAACTTACAATTTGTACTCTATGACCTGGTTTCGTTATGTCCACAATATTCTAAATAGCACTTAAGTTACGATTATACGGCACACCGGTTGACACTACACTAATCACAATTTTGTTTTCTCACTATGAAATAAATATCGTATAAGTCCTTAACGAAAGGCAGATAACTTACAAGTCTTATATCTAAAAGTTATAAAAATCTTTGGCTGATTTTAGAAAAAACGCTCGAGGTTATTTATTGTTAACTAACGATAAAATATTTGTGCACTTGTTTAACGATCTATTTATTTTGGAACGTTTAAATACTGGTCGTTGATAAACTTTTGTTACTTCTCCTTGAAGGATTTTTATTGTAAATACCGATCAGACTTAAATTTAGTTTGTACTGTATGGGAGTTAGCGTATACTATTTGCGTAATTTTATCGTTAAAAGGTTTAAAAAATAGTGCTTATATAAGATTTTTGAAACAAAAGATATGACTGGAGGCTTTGGTTTGAGGGTTTTGTGGGTTTTGGTTGTTCGTTCTTCAATTCTGTTGTGGTTGAGGCGGAGGCGAGCCGGTGTTATCCGTGCGGCCTACACCAATCTGTAAAAGAATAAAATTAATCATTATATTTTTATATTTAATATAAATATCTTGACTTATGTATAAAAATATATATTGTAGGTATAAATGTGTGAAGGTAAAACTTGCAAGCTTTAGTGCGTTTCATTGATTGTTATGGGTGAGGAGGTTTGACATTTAAGGAAGTGAAAATATTAGGAAAGATTTAAGTATTTTTTTAATGGTTATAAAAAGGTTGAGAGTGGGCTCACAAAGAGGAAACATAGGTTCTTACTATATCAGTTTAACAAACATTTTTATTGCATAGTGGATTCTCGTTGTAAGAGTAAATAAACAACAATAGGTAAATTTTAGGCGGAGTATATTCATTTGAATGAAGTCGTTCTAAATATTCCACGTTCTCATTCTGTTTGTCTAGACTGTAGAAGCTAATGGGTAAAAATATTAAAATGTAAAATGAATTTCTATTCCCGTATTTATTTCATTTTTACGGACTAGAAACGATCTTGTTTTCCACCTGTAAATGCCTTTACACTCCATTAAAATCTAAAACTTTCCTGTATGAAAAGTATTATTTTGTAAAAACGTTAAAAACGACCCAAACATAACATTCAGTGAGCTCAAAATAATTTTAAAATAACTATTTACTTTAATGAAAATTATGCAGGAAATCGCAAAAAATTAAAATAAAAGAATGCGTGGCGAACATTGAAAAATAATGGCAACACTCGGACATGTTTACAGCGTTGAAGCAACGCGCATGCGTACTTTGTGTTTTGAATGGCGCGTAAATCGATGGCGCGAACGATGACGCGCTTAGAGAACTTATAATTAATAGTGCAACTTTACATTTAAGATTTGTTTCATAATGTTTTCATCTAGATATTATATTGGCTTATAATACTTATATATTGTAACTCTCATCAATATAACACTAGTGTG
Organism: Lasaia peninsularis; assembly: GCA_018236625.1. NCBI lineage: Eukaryota > Metazoa > Arthropoda > Insecta > Lepidoptera > Riodinidae > Lasaia > Lasaia peninsularis. Next base: position 19,322 of record DVZL01000030.1, read on the forward strand.
TATATTTAAATCTTTTTTTATGATACCCAGAAAAAAATCACAAACTACTAGACGTACGGTGCAGAAATTTAACAACATGTTTTTATGGCGTACAATTTAAAAGTTCTACAACGTTCAAAACAGGGAGTTGATTTTTTCCGGCTTTTAAGTTACCTACTTATATTATCATTATACTCCAAAACTACCAAGCCTACTACTAAAAGTTAAGTCGTTACTAAAAGTAATATGATGTAGTTTTTTAGAGATTTATCCGTTTATTATCTAGTTTGTAAATATAAAATGTCAAGTATGAAACTTAGCTTTGGAAAAATTGTAGAAAGTTACCAGTTTGCTAAATTTGATATTCTAAATAACCATTTTCATATACCTACATATTTATTTCATTTCATTGTACATGAAATAAGTTAAGTAACATAAAGACATAAAGAACCTAGCATACATAATGGTTTTAAATATGAACAGAACACTAACAATTTATTAAGTTATATTGTAATGGAAATTTGGATCAGATTAAAATAACACCATTTTTTTGTTTCGCGGGCTACGTAATTTCTAACAACACAAAAAAATGGAATCTTCTGAAAACACTCGAATTTCAGTTTTTGAAAAACTCAATTTAGGAAAGCAACTCTTAGACATTTAATATATGAAGACAACAAAAGATTAATATCTGGATTAATTGGCTCACTATTTTCATGTAATATTAAATGGAAAACAATCAATGGAATGATATGAAATACGAGTAGCAACTTTTCACATGTCAAAGACTCGTTCGGGGTCCGGCAATTCTGAGAGCATTCCGCCTTCAAGCGAGTTGTTAAAATACTAAGAGTCTGATGATTGTACAAGAGGAATACTTTATTTCTAGATTAATCCATAGATAGATGCAACATTAGACTAAAAATCAGAAATTTATTTATAATCCAAATCCCTAAGAGAGTATGTTTTCAATAAAAGAACATATTTTCTAGAAATTTGTGAAGAAAACAAAATAAGGGGCCTCTTAAATGATAATAAAGATTACGAGGACCGAGACCTTAAGTAGTGAGAAATGGCGTGTTCGCAAATCGGTCGTATTATAACAACGCTCCAGATAAGCGCTTAGCGGCCCGATAATCAGGTTGTCATGTACGGCTAACATTTCAGCCTGTGACGTCACCTCGACACCCCCGACCTGACCCCAATCTACGGTGCGTACACCCCTACTAAACATTGTGATTTCGAATTTCAATATCGAAGTTCAATCTCTTTTCGATTTCAGCCCTCTAATATTCTAAGGTTAAAGAATTGAAATTATCTATCCTTGCCCAATTTGAACATTTTTTTTCTATAAGGTGAATGGTGGAAAGTATTGTCATTGTCAAACAGATATATAATTTCTTGGTCATTCTTCCTTCTAAATACGTTCTTCAAAACAAGGGATAAAATAATTACACTAAATTAATATTTCACATGGTATTGTATAAAGATTAAATTATTAATTAAATATTTGACGTTACTGTATAAATATTACTTTAAAGCGACCTGCATTAAATATTTCACATGTTACTATATAAAGTTACATCTATCTTTTCGCATAATTAATTCGCATGTTACTTTTTAAAATCTATTTTAACGAAAGTTTTCACAATCAATAAGTTAAAAATAACATGGGAAACGTAGAAATTAAAAGACAGAGCTTAAATTGAATATTTAAAAATAGTTCCCTTAAAATAGTATATCTGAAATAGAGCATGAAGTTTCTATGAACGTACCCTTCTATAAATAGTTTTGTTTACCAACGAATACACGTGACGAAACCGGCCGAATATTTAACAAAACCTACTACAATGTGTACTAATATGATAACAATAATTCAGTCTGTCTGTTTGTTAGTTAAATGGCCGATTTTCACGAAATTATCATTATAGTTGGGCAGGGGTTTAGCAAAGGTTTTATCTTACCCCGTACTAGCGACCCGCCCCGGCTTCGCACGGGTAACCATACATGTTATATACATAAAAAGCTTCATCTTACATCACTCTATCTATTAAAAAAAACGCATCAAAATCCACTGCTTAGTTTTAAAGATTTAAGCGTACATAGGGACAGACAAAAAAGTGACTTTGTTTTATAATACATATGTAATGATAAGTGGAGTAAAAAAAGGGTAGAAAGTGAGGGCAACAACTAGTATTACGTCAGTATACTTTCTATTGTCTAAACGGTTGCTTTAATTTTAGTACTCGTCCAAAAATTTATTATTATTTACTGTCAAAATCCTGTACCGGGTTCTATTCCCGGGATTTGGTTAAGTTTTTGTATTTATCTGAAAATATAAAGATGCTTGAAATTGAATTTGAATCCGATAAAGCGAAGGTCTTGCCTTCTACCCAATAATCTGGTGATCGCGTACGCACTCAGCTTACTTCTTTCGGGACACGGGCGTAACGATATTTATTTTACAGTTAGAATATTTTATTGTCTTGTAAGGTAGAAATGGATTAAAAAATTGTCTATTCTATTGTATTAAAGTCACTTTTATTAAAATATAAAAACATATTATGGTACGTAAAAAAACGTTGTATAAGGTGTAAATTCTTTTAAATTTGAAAGCTCGGCAACTTGGCAGTTGAAAACTTCATTAGAGTCCTCTGTTATTTTAAAATAAACATAATTCTTTGTGTCGACTTCATTTCCTTCAATGTCGATGTCCTACATCAAAGGAATATCTCTTATTTAGCTTACAAAGAGAAACTAAATTGCAAGCCATGTTTCCGACATTTTCGCTCGAGTGCCGGCTGATTTTTCTGACGGGAAAAATAAAAGTTTTAGTTCTCGAGCATAATATAGGACGTGAGGCTACAACCGTTATAGGTTTAGCCTTAAGGCTTTTTTAAGTAAAAAGTGCATTTAACTGACTTTAAAAAGCAAGGCATTATCAATTCGTGTGTATTTTGTGTTTGTGGCGTGACTGCTATGCCAACAAATTTTTATGTTTTTTGATTTATAGTCGGTCGTCAAATTCAGAGGTGATATAAACAGAATAAAAAAATAATACGCTAAGAGATATCCAAATTGAGGTTGTTTTGTAAGTATTCATACTATTTTTTTTTAATTTCTATAAAAATAATAATGGAGAAGTCTCATTATTTTCCTTATTAGAGCACATAAAGTTTTTCGGTTAGAGTTAGTATTTTTTTATAGGCGAAAACGATGTCAGTGCTTCGTGACATATTTATTTTAAAAATGTCTATTAGATTTATGGATTCATTCAACCGTTGCGTCAACTAGTCTCAAAAGTGCGATCAAAAATGTCCCGACTAGTAATCACAACGCAAAACTCTTTGTAGACACGCACAAAGAGCGTTCCACGAAAAAAAAGATTAAAAAGCTCAGAACGGAACGCAACTTGAGACTAAAGTGTGAGTGCGTTATTATTCGATAGTTGTGATGGTGTGCGCCAGGATTCGTCTGTGGCGTCGCTGTGTGTGTTTGGATCACGTGTGTGCATGGAACGCGATAGTATCTGGGTCTCGGTTGTCAAGGGCAACCGTACAACCGCTGCAGGGAAAGCATTGCGTTTTCAGCTTTGCGCTGTAATTATATGGCTTATTTTTAGCATCGGATGTTGTCGCTTTTTTGTCTCGCGCTCTGTTCCGAGCGATGTTTAGATGACGTTTTGAAATCCTTGAATCTTGAAAGCTGAACTCGAACGCTGCGTGATTTTCAAGTTCTTGCCCTCGATTTCATTGATACGTGGATATATGATTTTCTAATAACTTTATTGCGTATTTTCACATGTGAATAAAAATCTTTCCAAAAGATGACTTGTTGATTAGACTAACTACTTCTACGTGATATATTTAACGTAATGTTACTTTGTTTATCATTATACGAAATCGACCCTGAATAAATAAAACACAAATTCAACAACACCAGCGAAACTAGATCCTTTGTTAATGATATACACGTCCGATTTTTTTTATTATATCATTCCACTCTTTTATTAACCTACAGCTTTTCTGCAGATTCGTATTTTCCGCCTTTTCGTCACAACATGTCCTACTCAAGACTACAGCGTAGTGTATAAATTAATACTACTGATTTTTGTAGTCGTCTAATAAAGTTGATAAATTTTCTCTAAGATCGATCTCTAAGAATACATTTGCCCTGTCCTGTCAGATATATTGGGATAACCTTAAACTACTTGTTGGTAACTAATTGGTTAATTTATCAGTTACTGACACATGGACTAATAGGATAATATATTAGGTATTGACAAGTCGCTAAAAAGTTAAGGGTCTATCCACACATATCATTGGTGTCCGGGATGTGTCAGGGGCGTGTCCGTGACGAAAACGTGCATCCGTCTTTCTTCAGAGTCTGATCAAAAATCGATGACGTAACCTGGCCGTTGATTTACTATAGTCCAAAACATGATAATGGTATGAATACAAGATATTCACGTTTTACTAAATATTAGTTATCTTGGAATCCATACATTAAACGTTGTGTCTCAATTAAGGCACCATCACCAATCATTTTTGAAACGAAATGAAAATTATTTATTTTCCGAATGTGTGTGTTTAAAATTTGTTACAAAACAAAAGTTTTAATTATATCAACATATCCTACCACAATATGGTGTGCAAGTATTTTAACACTTAATTTAAATTTATTTATTAATTATAATTACCTTTGTATTAATTTTTAAATGACTTATTTTAACCCTGTCTACCATAAACTACCACAAAATTACAAATAAAATATTGTAAAAAAAATTTACTGATCCACATAATGTTATCGGACCTGACATTGGCTCCGTTGCCAACATGGACTTTCATACGTGTGAACAAGTTCATAGGGAATGCATGTAAAGATATTTTTTTAGTTCCTGGCAAAACACGTCCCTGACATATCCCGGATACTGCACTGATGTGTGTGGATAGACCCAACTCTTTGAAGAAACGGAAACCAAATGCGGGTCTCTGAATTGTTGAACGTAGTAAATATTTAAATAGACTGACACAATACTATTTTTAAACATTAATTTATCGTTTGGCAACAAGGGTAAAGTCGAAGCAGGTTATTATACAGGCAAGGGACACCAGATCACTCACAGTTAGACATATTTCTTCTACATATAAATCGAAAAATATTTTCTTCTCTCATTTAGTTTATTGGTAGAGCATTGCTTAGCAAATTTCTACTTCCATATAATCCGTAACATTGTCGTGTTGCGATCTGTAGAGAAGGGCAGCTAGTGGTGGAAGATAATACTTCGGGCATCATATATAATAATGTACATAGTTTAATAAAGTTAGCAAACCATTCTACCCTCCAAATCAAACAGGACACTCAAGTCCAGTCTGATTTTGTCTTTGCAGTGCTCTACCATCTACTTCGATTGATTGCACTAATAAAAAAATTAAGTTGTCTAAATTAATATGTAGGTATATAAATTACGTCACTAGCAGGCAGGGTCATCACTACATACGTACGTGCGTGCAAGCGTGCGTGCATATTTACGTTCATGCGAGCGAGCGTGTGTGTGTGCGTGCGTACGTACGAGTGTGTGAATAAATTGCTAAATGCTTTTGTAGCCTTTACCATACTTTACGTTCATATCCTTAAAGTAGATGGAGACGTAGATCGTCGATAGCGAGTGTGAAATCTTATTATTTGAAGTAGAACTATTTGATTAATTTTTATAGCTCTACCGGCTGTACGTACAAAGTACATCCGGCGCCTCCGCATAATACCTGCACCGGAAATTGATATCTCCGTTACATTGATCATTTTACTGATAAAATTATTGATATCTACTTATCAAATGTAGCATTACTACCAGTGGGTGTGAGCAGTTTGCTACTATAGAAGCTTTTTATTCTTTATATTAAAAGCAAGCAGATGGCTATCGAGTTAAGCTTAATTCATAGTAAAATGGCACAGCAGTATATCGAAATGGTAATGATTTTTATCTTTATTATCAGCATTAGTATTTCGCTTTGAGTCTGTGGGAACAGTAGAGCGAAACTCAACAATGTCTAGAACTGACATTATCGAAAAGAACATAAGGAAGTGTACATTTACAGAGAATTATAATAAAACAATATATATCTCTCTCTCACTTACAACATGCCTTCTTCTTGAAGTTTTCTGATTTTACTGAACTTGCAAAACACATTTTATTTTTTCTTTTGTCAAGACGCACAAAAGAAATATATATTTTATATTTTTTTAGTTTAAATGAGATTAAACAACACTATTTTTTATATATTTATAATTCATAGGTTATATAGTAAGGTTATGTGTTTGGTTAAACGATGTTACACTTCAGAAAGTGTTACAAACAGTGCGGTGGTTAAATAAGTGTCATTCTTGTTCTTGAAACGATTGTTTCTCACAGTGCTTCATGCATTGACTATCATCAAGTAATAACAGCGTGCACAGGATACATACATCAGAGTGATTGCTGTGACGGCGCGGAATTATACAATATATTTCATCAAATTAATGCTTTGTGAATAAAATAGAGTTTATACTTTCCACCGTTGACATTTGGCGTTATTTCATTGTTTCAATACTTAAATAAAATATGTGTTTTACCACAATAATAAAGTAAGCTGTAGAAAAGTTAATTCTGTAAGAAATGGTTTAAGGATTTTACAACTATTGTACGAGTGTCTGTATGCCGTCTGCGATTCACGACGAAACTACTGAACCGATCGTGACGAAATTTGACTAGCAGTTGCTTTATATTCCGAGGAAGATTATAAACTTCTTTTATCTAATTTACTTGGGTTTGCATGTAATATGCCAAAATCTACATTACATTGTTAGAATTATGAACGATGTTACGAGTATGTATTGATAGTACTGTAATATAAGAAGGAAATAATGGAAACACAAGGCTTCATTCAGATATATCTGCTGCTGATGCTGCTGATTAATAGACCTGACCTTTTTTCACGTTGAATTTTAAAGGGAATAGTTAAGGTGGTTGATCGCTACGGCGCGACGAGTTGCTACACGACATTTCACCACCAGTGAAACTTCCTACTTGGCAATGATCCTCTAAGCCTATGCTCGCTTCATATGAGCTGCCTGACAAGGTGGCAACATGGGATAACTTAGCGAATTGAATGAGGGTATTTATTGTATCATGTCAGTTATGGTGGCAGAAATAGACTACGCGGCAAATCTTGCCTGATAAGTCAGGCAAATCTTTGCAATATGGAAATTAAAAATCTTAAGAATTTATATCAGCCTTATTGCATGTTCACTAGTGTTTTAACATATTCGTAACACCTGTAGGTATTTCGGCATTCCGGATATGGTAACATTTGACTATCTAGAATCTAAATTCTGAGCATAGTTGTCATTGTTACATTCTTTAAATAATGACGTTTCGCATGTCCGGTAACATAAATTTTAGTTGCGGTAATACTTCATTTTTTTATTTTATTCTAAAATGTTGTTCAATTAATTTCAGTTGAAGATTCAATTAATCATCATCATAATTATTATTTATAAGCTTATGGTATTCAATATAGTATATTTAATATGAATTCAGTCTAGTATCGTCGGCTGATCTTGAGTACATGCTTGAATATATAAAAGTATGCCTGTACACTTCACTTCTTAGTTTACTTAGTGAGCTTTACTATTTAGTTTCATTACGTTGACGCTTATATTTGAAGCTATTTACTCTAAAAAGATTTATTAAAATGTTACATAAATATTTCATTTACTTAAACTTTATATTTAGAATAGGTATCTCGCTTTTGTGGTATGTTTCTTCACGGCTCTCCTGATGGTAAGAGACAATCGCGGCCTATTGACACCATAGATATTGTAGGTCCTGTGGCCGGGATCTTAGCCATGATGTGCAGGTCTACTGGATACCTTACCCATTAACATAGGGTGGAGGATCCCTATCCGGGGGAGTTACTGCACAGCACTCTACCACCAGTGGTCTTGTTTTAAATGACCCAGTTAACCTATGCTCGCCTTTTACGAGCTGCTTGGTAGAGAGGCAGATGGTCTATTCTACACAGAGGACCCCTTTTACCAACGCCAAAGTTATTTGATCAAACACACAGCAGCACATTCATCTCCGTGATATGCAGCTTCTATTTATGCCGTTCGAGTAACAGTTTCGCTGCCATATAAAAGGAATATATAATCTATGCTTTTACTTGATCAATATTTATGGCTTAGATTTCTAGTGGGTTTCGTAGGTACTCTTCAAAATTCTGTTCATAATCAAGTTATATTCCCTTGATGCGTTGACGAAAATACAAAAAACATGCTTTGTTTTAAAAGAATTCTTTTAATTTAACTTAAAACATAATATTTATTAAATTGGGGATTTTACTTACCCCTTTTCATTTTACAATTTAAAATATTTGAAAGCTCCTAAAGTTAATGAGTTTTTTGTCCGATACGGTGACGGACTCGCCATTTATCACACAAGAGAACCAATATCTTCCGCTAATCGTGGGTACATATGTACCTTTGCCTATCTCCTTGGAGAAATGGGCATGACTATATTTTTTTTAAAATGATTTTGAGTTTTATCTTTTTTGTGAGGTAGTTTACATGTTTTAAATATGTGTATGATTGTATGTGTTAAAAAAGAAAATTCAACATTGGTGATTTAATTTTAACAATAACGATATATCAAATTCATGCCAAATTCTTTTACACAATAAAACTCCTTTGCTGAAACAATTTTGACATCCTAAACAGATGTTTCAAATAAATTCGGCGCGAAATCACCACCGCTAATACAGATGATGTCAGCATTTTCAAATTAGAACACAAAACAAAAGCTGAAAAGCCGTGATTAAGCGACATAATGATAAGACGCAAGAATCTCCCGATATAGAGTTACCGGCCCATCCCATTCAAGCACTTAAATCGAGTTGAATAGAGCCGCAGATGTGGCATTTTTTACAATAATCTTTCCCACACTACCACTTTTTCTTATGCTTTTATACTACTACAAAGATATCACATACTCGCACTCAATAAATCATGCAATTTTAAGTCTTATGTCAAAGCATTAAGGCAATTATAATCCGTTTCGAAAGATCCCAACAGCATATGCTAAATGATATAGTTTTGGAAGGTTTTTTGTGTAGACGTCTTTCTCCACTATCGGATGCGACATCGGAAATTGGGCATTTTTTACTAACACCTATGAAAGATTGTTTGAAGGAAGTCACACATGTATGACTTAATATTTTACTATTGTTCTTTTTGTAAGTTTGTATGATTTCTTTGGTTTTGAGTATGGCATCTGTTTTTAATTTCCTAGATATTTATAGTAACAAAATAAGGTCAAATCAGAATCCTATTCAGAAATCCTAAAATAAATATCAAATAGATGAAATAGTGTGTCTTTCAAAATGAACGTCTCACTCGTTTACAGAAATATAATACTTTTCTTGGTCCTTCGTTGACTTTCTGATCGTTTTTTTTTAAATTTTGTTGCCTGCCTTAGTTATCGTAGTTCAAAAAAAAATTTAAATATTTTAAATTTGTTTAAGTTCTCCTTTTTTTCTTTGACCACATCCGTCCAGTGGTATTACGCAAAGGCGTCGATTATTTGCGAGACTTATTTCAGTTCAGGTTTAATAATAATTTGTTCAGTCGGAAACATTTTTTTTTCATTATGACGTTAATCATGCCAAGGACGGAGATGTGATGACCCAACTTCGTTTGACATTCTGATAATGACAAAGACAACAAAATTAGACAAAAATCATAAATCAAGTCCATAATATGTATGGGACGTCTTTTTAAACGGCATTTAGGAATCATACATTTAAAAACATTGTCAGGATTAAAAATAAACTTTTTCAGATACATTCTAGTAAAATTGCAAAATGTACCTGAGCAATTAAAATATTGATCTGGGTACGTTTTGTAGTTAGCAAATATATGAACAAAACAAAAGGACTCGTTTGTGCTCGGCGGGCGAGCATTCACCGGCTAGACTCTCCAGTACTAAATAAAATCTTTTTCAGAAATTACAAAACTTATGCCAAAGACCGATGTTTGAACTAGGAGAATAAAGTATAGACTTATAGCCGTTATGAAAACCGAATACCTCGAGCTTGAGAGCAATAAACGTGGATTATCCTAAAGAAAATATGATTCAACTTAAGGTATTACTTACAGTAATAATGGAGCTCTGAAAACGTGGAGCTTTGAGTCCTTTACGTCGCATAGTTAAAGTGGGGAACTGATTTTAATGAACGTATTTTTATTCATGAAATAATTTATACATTATTTTTGCGATAATGTATAAGAATTTTTTGTTATTATAATCTGATTGTACCAAATTTGCCTCATCATAATTAAAAGCTAATGATATCTAATAACCCAGTGTAGTGACACACAAAGTATATCAGTAAAGTTTTTGAGTACATAACTAATACTTAAAAACTTGACTGATATACTCATACTCAAAGTCCAGCTACTAATTTAAGCTCATTGTCGCCAGTCAAATGGAAAAACACATAAGAATATAAAAAAATCTCCCAAATGCGAGTCGGACTTGCACATGATGGTTTCTGCACTATGTTCTTATTATCTATAAAAACGGTAAAAAATTACTCGTTACTGTTATAATACGTTATTGTACCGTTATTTAAACTGTCTTCCTATTAGGGTTTATGAGATACAGCATGGTGATAGACAGACGAACAGTGGAGTCTTAGTATTAGGGTTCCGTTTTTAGCCTTTGGGTATTGCAGTCTAAAAATTTAAAAGAAAATAATGAAGAAAACACAAATCGTCGGTATTTGGTAGAATTACATTGAATATGCAAACACTTATGTGCAAATTATTTCCAAACAGTACAAATGTGTATTTACGAAATACGTTTTGGTTTTAATTTATATATATTTGTACTCTGAAAAAAAATAGATAAATATCGTCACTCCCATATTCCCGACGGGTTAGGCAGCGGACACAATCTAATACAATACATCATTATGTTTTTCAGATATACTGAAAAACTCATAGAAAATGTAGAAATGTAGCCCTAACCGGGAATTGAACTTAGACACCGATTGACACCGACTACGCTCGTCCATTTTATGGTATGATTAAGTATAGAAAAAATATAAAATATTATACTATTCTGAAATTTATTAATATTGTCATAAATAAATGAAGTAATAAATTTTAGCACGATGTCCCATGTTTATCTCCGGGCAGGGCAACTTATTATACAAGTTTTTTAGTTTAACTGAGTCATGGGACTTAATATCGTCGGTTAACTGTGGTTGCATATTTATGGGTATGGGAGCGATGATATTTATTTCATTATATTCGATTTAAATACAACCAACAATGAAATATACCAAACGATAAGAAAGGATGTATAGAAACTTTATAACATAAGTAAGATATGGGTGTGAAGTAAACAACAAAATTTATCCGCCACTTCGTGCGATGATCCAAAAATTTCCGGAATGTGTGAAGGAAACATGAACACGTTCAAAAAAGGAAGCGAGCGTTGCACAATCTGTACTCTTGCTCTCATTCTACGAGCCGTCAGTTAGCTCGGGCGAAATTGGCCAATTTGTTTATTTGTTTTCATTGGCCTCACTGAACTTGACTCCCTATTATCGCATTCACGGGAGGAAGGCGTATTATTTATCAGATTATTCCGTGGGACCGTCAGATCTTCATATTGAACGATTTAACCATTTTACTCGTCTTTTGGGTTCATTATTAGTGTAAAATATCTACTAGGCCTACATGTATTTGAATTAAATTTAATAATTATATCCATAATATATAGAAAAGCCTTATAAACAAAAATACTTTGACACACGAGATCCTGGGTTTAAATGCCCGGTTTTGCTTTATGATTTTTCTCGGTTCATCTATAAAACAAAAATTTGTGCCTGATATGGAGACGGACTTGCTTCATGTCACTATGGGACCTAATATCGCAGACTAATCATAGGTACATAAATACATCTGGCTACCCCTTTGGAGATATGTAATGGGACGACATTAGGTCCTGGGATGTGAGTGCCCAACCCCATATTGGGCTCAAATTTAATCCTTGGCAACGTTATGTTTATAACAAGTTGCCCTATCCAATAATCGAACCCGGGACCTCATGTTGGGATACATTACTTCAGGTATACTAGAATACAACGTAGATATACGCAATATTAACTAAATAAATTTCATAGTAGTTTAACATTTCATACTTACGTTTTTTAAATAGCTAACCTAACCCAAAAACTAAATACAAATATGAACTATATTGTAATTTAAATGAAAATTCCTATTTTTATTAATGTGTAAGATAATTAGAAAAATTATTATTAGATTTATAATAGAAAGCCTGCTCCGATGGTTCGGTCAGGTGGAAAGAATGAAAGATTGACGAAACAGATATACAATGTGAATGGATGGCTATAGGTACATACCTGGGGAGACCTAGGTTGACATTTTAACGACCAAATTGTCTGGGTATTATCAGAGAGATCAGGAGTTTCCGAAACGGGCATGCTTGTGTGAAAAAAATAATGTTTTAACTTGTCATTCTGCACTCGATGCTCTCTGCCTACCCGCTACTTCGCGTGAAAGTATGTATGTGTGAATGTTTAAAGAATTCTAATAAAACTACGCTCAAGTCGTAAAAATCATAGCAAAATAAATATAAGGAAAATGAAAACATGCTAGGTACAAGAATTAGGAATAAACGATATTACGTTGTTATAATACCTACTAGTTTTACAAAATGCTAATGAAAATCACCTGTTGTGTTAACTACAATTGAGCTAAATATATTACGAATGAATGAAATTCCGAGTACTTGTATTTACTGATTACATACTTAAAACTACGATGTTTTGATTTTATTTATTCGTTAAATCAGACATGCAATATTTTTTGTGTTTAACAATAGATACGTACCTATCGGATATTGATAAATAAAAAAAATAATACAGCTATTCTGTATTAATTAATAAAAAAAATCCAACATACTATCTAGTTCGGTTGAATTTTGTCGAAGTTTAATCGGTATTATCTATACAATCAAAGCATTTGAAAACTGTTTTTTAGTCAATGCAACTACCCGCAAAATGCATGTTCATTTTTACTTATCAAACTCTTATTTCCTGGTTTCTACCTTAACTATTTCAATATGAGTATAGAGGTATAATAATTATATTTGGTAACGATTGTTTAAACATCAATTGTAATTGAATAAAACAATTTATTATATGAATCGATTAAAAATAACTACAACTTATTCTTTATTTAATTTGTTTATTCGCAATTAACAACATGCGCAATAATCATAAAAGCATGCTGATGCGTCATCGCATTAATTTTGCGACGTCATTCCATGTTCCCGTGCGACAGACACAGTGTTATCCCGATTTTAGAGTTTAGACTCTTATTGGAAATAACGCTTAAGTTAAACTTCTTGCAGATAGGTAATTCATAAGTTTTGTTTTAAAAAGCAATGTAATGTGTAACGCGTTACGGCTGATACAACTCGATAACACTGTGGCAAACACTTTTAAAGTATGAAAACAAGGATCGATTCGCAAAAGCTGCACAACGAAAGCTTTGGCGGAAGCACGCGAACCGGCACCGGAGTTTGCTTCACGCTCGAGTGCCACCGCTGCGTGCTTTAACTAAACATTCACGAAAAAAAATAACCAGAAGCTTCCACAACAACTTTTTAAACAACACTTCCACAAGTCGTAAGCTCGCACAAAACTTTTAGACGCGGACGGTACCTTCTCTGGTCGCTTGATCCATCCGCGCCTCCTTTTTTTCTTCGTCTCGCCGCCTTAGAAACACAAAACGGCCCGAAGGACGAACGCGAAAAATAAACAAAAAGGGATGCGATGCGGTGTTTACGATCGCGTCTGAACCGCGTGTCGCGAGGCGCGTTGCAAGAGACGCGCACGTTACTAGCTTGGCGTTCGGCGGAGGACTGGCGCGCGCGGCGAGCGGCGAACGCAGCTGTCGCGGCAGCCAATGGCGGCCGGTCACGTGACGCGCCCCGCGCCCGCACACGCTTGTTTACAAATAATAATAATAGGGCCGGTGGCGCCGCCTCTACACGGCAGCGGCCGGCTACGCGCTACGAGCTACGCACAGCTGTCGTTGCATTTGGCGGGATTCGATTCGGAGCATTCGCTTTGCCCTTCGATCTGTTTACTTGGAGCTTTCGCGTTTCTGTTTTATCGATCGCCTTTGGACATGTTTCTGTGAACGCGCACCACAGTAAGCGTAACTAACGTTTTTAGTGTATTACTACTTTAAGTTTCGCGTTTTCTTTATCAACGCAAATAACTTTCGAAATGCAGGTCTATCACATTTGTAAATCAACTGATTTAGAGTCATAGAATATCGAAAATTTGAAAAGATAACAGATCTCAACAATATAAAATAGTCGGTTTATGACGTATTAATGTAATCATTTTGCCATTTTCCCAAAGAGGGTGCGACAATCATCCCCATGTCGCGACAGGTTGGTGTTTCCGATTGTTTTGCGTTCAGGATGTAAGGTGCAAAGAGGGTTTGAACCCCAGTACGATATTCACCTATATATGGCTCGCCAGATCTGGTCCCCTCATTCAAATCCGCGTTCATCCGAAGTGCCCCGCGGACGAGGCGACTCACTTGACAAACATATTCCAAGAAGATCCCCTTCACCCAGTTAATATACTCTCGTTAACTAATCATTTCCTATTATCATAATATTTACGAAATTAAAAATCGGGGGGAGGAAATTTCAAAAGTCAAAGCATATGTTCATATGTTGAATGATCTCCTTTTTTTCATTTGGTTAATACTTTTTTCTTATTTTCAATTGCTGTATTGTATTTTGAAAGCCAATAAAACTGGAACATTTGCTCTGGAACAACGATTGTCACTCACAACAACTCGCTGAGATTGGTATACATTGCCTCATTTATCCCAGTCATCACAAGTTTAGTGTTAGCCATTCCTTATACCAACATTAACATCTTTAATATATTACATAAAGGCGTTACTTATTAGCATAAAATAACTTTCCTTCATAGTGTTTAGCATCAGATGGAAGGCAGACAATCAAAGATACCAGCGAGGGTTGAATAAAAGACGAAAACGGTAAGGATGCGTTGTTTCAGGAGGAAACATCAAATTCCACATACCCAAAGAGCACCACAGGGTAGCGGCGCACCTACAACATCTATGGTGTCTATAGGCTACTTACCCTCGGGAGACCCGTGAGCTTGTACGTTGTCTTATCTCATAAAAAATCCAAATTTGGATATTTTAATAATAAATGGATACATTTTTTTACATTTTTTTATTTCATATTTACAAAAAATGAAATATTTTATTTTATAAAATTTTTTGGAGATTTTATATAATACCTTTAAACGAACAATTCGGAAAAACGGCTCGAACGATTTTCTTGAAATTTAGGGGGGGGGTTTAAACGTATATAGGGGGTTTGGGGGGCGACAAATCGATCTA
The DNA here is from genome assembly GCA_018236625.1 of Lasaia peninsularis. Taxonomy (NCBI): domain Eukaryota; kingdom Metazoa; phylum Arthropoda; class Insecta; order Lepidoptera; family Riodinidae; genus Lasaia; species Lasaia peninsularis. Next base: position 34,832 of record DVZL01000030.1, read on the forward strand.
GCTAGATTTTATTTTCAGGTTTTTCTTATTAATCGTGTTTTCATGGAATAAAAACCTTTATCATTACAATATAAAGCTAAATTTCGCAAAGTTTTGTTAATTAGTATAGCTCAGTTGGGAAATCGGGCGCCTTAATACGCAGAATCCCGGGTTCGAAACCCAGTTCGGTCATTCTTTTTTTTTCTTTTTTGAGTTCCTTCTTTTTGTGAGAAAACTATTCCTGGAAGCCTACGAGAAAAACAAAGTAAATTATGTCAAATATAATTTTATTTAAAAAAAAATGTGATGTACCAACCAAACACCGAGCAAAGCTCGGTCATCTAGAGACTAATTAATTATATATTAGACAAATATCAGTAGAGTAGAGTTAGTAGTAAATAACAACTACTTGGGTGACGCAGCTTAACTTTAATGATGAAGCTATGCGATTTGTTTTGAATAAGCTATTCATTAATTAAATACCTACTATTCGCAAAATATATAGAAATGGTAGTACTATATTTTTTTTTATATGCCTCCTAACCTAATGGACATGGACCTCCTAACATATATGCCTCAAACAAAACTGTAACAAATCAATGATTTTTGTACTAAATTATTTAAGCGCAGTAATACTGCAAAAAATGACATCAATTTAATTAAAAAATTCTCTATTATTACTTGCGCAAACCAATCTTCTTCGTAATGGACTAACTGTCTTCATCACCAGTGGTCATAAAGGCAGTTAGTTTATTCTACATAGAGGACCGGGACCAACACGGGGTAAACTATTTAGCTAACTCTTTCTAAACAACCTCAAAACAAACCGCCCGTCGCGCAAAACTGAGATAGCTGGCCCTATGAGATGTTTAATATTGTTGATAGGTAGTTGTTAGGACTATAATCCCTAGATAGTAACTTTAGCTTATTCGATCATGTTTCAAACTTACCAATCACATACACACACATCAAAAAATTGATCATTTATGGTGTATATTATTACCATAAAGAATAAAATTAAGACTGACATATAACTGACAAGCAATTCATTTTTATTTATGTATCATGTCGTTCATAATGAAAAAACCGGACATTACTTTTAACGTAATATCTAACATAAAACATCAAAGCACGAGTTTCGTAAAATTACGAGGATTATACTTTATGTACGAAAATTATTATTCAAGGTCGGTATTAAATTTATATCTTTAATCATAATGTATTTGTGTAATTATAGCAACACAGCTTTTACTTTTGTCTATTATATGTGTATTTGGCAATACATTTTATAATATAACAGCAGGTGAGCCTAGGTAGCTGATAGGAAGTAGAAAGAACGGGATTGAAACTTTTATTAAGAACTGTGTGTAGTATTGCCTCGGGTGTAACGGTACGGCTGTCGCCTGTTAAGGTCGTTAGTCGCGTAGCGTCCGGGGTTCAATTCCCAGGTGGGGCAACTTTTCTTAAATGTTTATCAGATTTTTCTGAATAAGCATTACGTTATCCCGGATTGGAATGTGCCCGAAGTGGTGATAAGCTTGCCATCTATCATATCAGGGTCCTAGTACCTTGAATAGTCGTGGATATACTAGCACATCTCTGCCAACCTGTTTAGGGATGAAAGGCGTGAAGGTATTTCATTTATGATTGTAAGAAATACGTGCCGCCTATAAAACCCGATGATGGTGATGGTGCGTTGCCTTCTTTTAGTGTTAGTAAGTTCACTTTCCCTATTCATCAAACCAGAACGTGACCATAGCGACGCTGACATTATTGCAGGTGGTGAAACCAATGTGAACGAGTCGTACACCTAGTCATGGTCACGGTGCTAGTGACAGATACACCTATGGTCATTTACGACCTACCTGGTAGTTAGGCAGCTGGCCAGTTCTTCAAAGTAGTCCATGATTAATCAGAGTATGAAATGCCACTAATAGTCTTGTCCCATGTTTACTTCAGATTGCTGGATTATTCAACTGTAGTACCTAACTATGTTCCTGTTAATGAATGAAGTGTTTCATCGGTAAAGGAGTATTTTTTTTATTGGAAGGCAAACAAGCAGACGGATTTCCTGATGGTAAAAAATACACGTCGCCTATAGACACCAAAGG
>DVZL01000031.1:0-36732 GCA_018236625.1 Lasaia peninsularis
ACCCCCCACTTTAGACTACAATAACGACCGCAAACCGAAATCTTTTTGAACGTACTTAACTTATTTAACCCTAAAAAGTTGTAAAACACGAAACCGCTATTTAAAAAATAGTTTACAATTATAAGTTGTATGTGAAATAGTGCATGTATTTCTCATTTAAAATATGAATATGTGGAAGTTTCTCCAAGCGCCAACGATGAATAATATAAGATAGATTCCCACATTAAATTTTTTTTCAAATCAATCAAAGTTGCCTCTAGTCGAGTGGAGTAGAACTTTGACGCAAGAGGTCCTGTCTTCATTTTCCGGGTAGGGCAAGTTGTTCTTCCCAGTTTTTTTTCAGTTTATCTGAAAATCTTTAGATTTTAATATGTGCCCGATGTGGATACCCGCCTGTATTGTTGGTGAAAGTCTACTTCAAGGAAAAGGGAGTAAGGGATATAATTATTATATTTGATATGTTTTTTCAAATCAACTTTATTGCTTTAAAAGGATCCTAAACTATATAGGGTGGATATTTTGATAACCACACTAGGCGTTAGTCAGTTTTACGGGTATCAGCATGTTCGGAACGTATAAACAACATTTAATAATTACAATATTTTTTACTTTGTGTCTATGTGTGAAATGTTATTTATTGTTACTAATAGATCCTCTGTCTGTTTAAAATAAATGATCTAAGCCAGGTTCAATCAAAATCCGTTTAGTAAATTGACAAGCGTTGTTTGCAAAGGACAAAGTTGCAAGCGAAGCGAAGAATAATAATATAATATTATGAATAATAAAGTGTTTGTGATGCAATATTAAAGTAATCAGTTTGGAACTTTCGTTCCTAGCTTTCCGCCCACGATTTCGCCGGCGCTAATTATTTTAGTAACACAGATAACATTCAAAGGGCAAAATATCTTTGTTAGAACAACTATCTATTCTCGAACATTCTCGAATAATACTACTGAAATATAAAGCATTGCACAGGATAGAATCCGGTCAAGTGGAAAGCGCACTCTTAAAACAAGCACCCAACTGCTTTGGACTTCGGAATAATATTTGAAATTCAGCTACACAGTTCACTTAGCATTTTCAGCGGGTGCAATATTACTGTCAGAGTTTGAAGAAGTAGCATGGTGTATTAATTTATATAGAGTTTTGATACAAGAATACGCCACCTGTAGGCTATTAATATTATTATTATTAGTGTTTTTTACCGTTTTCTATAAAAAACATGCTGATCCAGTCCCAGTCTATCTATGATATTAATGATATACTTAATGAAATAGCTTCATGTGGCTCACATTTTAACAGTTTTTTATTTGTTTTAAGAAGTTTGTATCAGATTATGAACTTTATGAACCATATTCGAGTTTTATATTTGTCAAGTTCAACTTTGCTCAATAAGTTCCCGAAATAAATAATTCCGCAGAAGCCTTCACAATGAAGTTCCACATTTTTATGGTAGCCACTTTAGGAATCGTCAATTTAAACAAGTCTTTTGGTAATAGCTTTGAAATAATTTAAATAGAGTTTGAAGAGAATCCATCTTAAGTTTATACGAACCCTGGCCATATGCGTGTCGGTTTCGAGTGCAAATGATTCTGTATAATTATCTACGAAAACCTTTAGATATTTCGTCTATTGTATTTATAATATGTATATATTTATTTTTATAGCGGTACCAGAAATACATCATCTATGAAGATTTCAACTGTGTAAATATCACGGTTCCTAATATATTGCCTGGTGATAGACAGACGTATAGCGGAGTCTTACGAGTCCCGTTCTTACTTTCTCGTACAAAACCGTAAAAATGTCAAAAAAAACTTTTATTTTATGTATTTGTTTAGATAAAGTTTGAATTTATTGAAGGCAATAAAATCCATGGATCTCAAACGTTTTCCGCATCATTTGTTGGGAAGAATTTTCTAAATCGAACAATGTTGAAGCAATAAGAACAGTCGCTACTATCAAAGCTTCATTCAGCTACATTTCCTGAAACCCCGGAACCTTCTAGAATCCTTTAGAAAATATTCCCCATTATAATAATCTCATAAATATATACCCAGTAAACTGAATTTATAGGTTATTGAAATGAAATAAAAATTTGCGAATTTGTTTTAAAAAATATATTGTTATAAAAGGTATTTAACTATACATATTCTACCACAAAGTGGTGTGCAAATATTTTACCAAATGATTAATAATATAGTTATAATTATATACCAATTATTTATAGACATTAATTTATAACCAAGTTATTTTTACTTAATTTGCCATAATATAAAACCGTAGGTCATTATTAGCCTATAACTGTCCACTGCTGATTGTAGGCCTCCCCTAGAGCGTGCCGTGTTGCTCGGTCCTCTAGTCCAGTGGGTTGGAGGTCGTCCTAAACTACGCTTACCGAGACGTGGTTTCCACTCTAGGACCGGCCTTCCCCGGCGACCACCGGTGCTACGACAAATATGGCCAGCCCGCTGACACTTGAACTTGCTTATTCTCCGAACTATGTTCGTAACTTTGGTTTACTCATGAGTAACTTCATTTCTGATTTTTACTGCGAAAGATACACTTAACAAAACTTATATTTGTGGACTAGCTTCAAAGTCAGTGTCCACGTCATGGACCCATATGTCATCACCGGTAAAATGTCATACTCGAACACTTCAAGTATTGTGGAATCGCCGACGTCAAAACCCAACGAACCCTGCAAATGCTGCCCAGCCTAACCAAATTCTCCAATCAGCCTCCCTCTCAAAGTTGTGTCAGCCTAGTTGAATAGGCTGGCAAATATAGACCTAAACCTGCACAACCATCGATGTCGTCGATAAATGTTGGTCTCGGCCCGACATTTTCATCAAAAAGGACAGACAAAAACTATTACAAACCTCTCCATTCTAAACATATAAATAAAATTCTTCCATCCCGGCGATTATGACTGAAATCTTTAGAGATAGCTAAATTTTTATGATTTTTAATGGAAATTTAGTATTTATAAGAATAGGTTTAAAATATCTCATTCTGATTGGTCACAAAACGTATTTACCTTTTTATTCCCTTCTAGAACTGATTGACATTTGACATGGGACACTATCTACGAAATTGACACTTTCTCATTATATATAACTTTAGAAATCCCACGCGTTGACGCGAATATTTGAATTGAGTTGTATGAAAAATATTTTCTATCAGTTACTTGGTATAAAGTTTATACGAAGTCTTACCTAACTAATGACTCGAGATATTTATTTTTTAATTAATTAAGGGGTCATTTTGCGTGAATCAATATTTAAACATGAATAAAATTATTATTATGCAAACTCCCGTCAAGTACTACTACTGCCTCTACAGTTTTTTTTAATTTATTTAATATCCACAACGATTAAAAGATAAGAAGATTTACAACATACCTCTTAGACCACAAAGGTCCTTATAAGGTATTTTTTGCAAAATAATTCAGCGACACAAACACAAAATGAGTACCTAACTTAAGAAATATGCATGTGTACATCTGAGTATACACACACATAAAAAAATCGAAAATGTGAAATGCAGACTTGTTCTCTTGAAGATGCTTCGGCTGCGAAGTGAAACGTAAAAAGTAAATTGTATGTTTTTTTGATTGCATTGCACTATACTATTATTTTTGGCGATGGGCGGAACGTTGAAATACCAGTATTTTCCTTCATATTTATTAGGTTAATAAGTGAGACAAAATATACTTTAGGCCCTTTTTTACGAAAATTGCGGGGACGGAAGAGTATGAAATTTGGCACACTTATAGATTATGTGTAGGAGAAGTGCAGAACCCTAATATTGTTCAATAATAATGCTTATCAAATACATTAAATCAATAAATAAAACATTACATTAAACACTGCATTAAACATTACATTTAACATTGCATTTGACACACAAAAACATAAGTATTTGTGACATGCATACATATTCTGTTGTCAAATTGTTTGTTTTATACCTCATTTAATGATTTCTCAAGTTTTATATTTTGGAAGATAACGGTAAAAACACAATATTAAAGCTAAAGATTAAAGAGTTTTTACAAAAAAAAACGTTAATCGCACTATCACATTATGACATTTAATTTAAGTTTATTATGGTCGAATTTCGACCACCGGGCGACCACTAGTATTAATTGTTTTTTATATAAAAAATATAGATTGTGTTATTAGTTTCTTCAAAACTGCTTTAACACTTTATCCGTTGTCAAAAAATCTATTGTAATAAAATCAGACGCTAAATGGCGCTGAACTCTACTTCTTTTTGGTTACCTCTTTCAATCATAGCGCTAAAAATATAAGAAATATTAAACATCCAGCTATTTCACTCTTACAAGGACGGTTTGTTTTGAATTTTTCCAATTTAGAAAGTGTTAGCAATGTTACATATTGCGGATTACCGGAGCAAAACGATGTATGTTTAGTGTATGAAATAACGAACTTCATATCCTTGATTTTAGATTTACATCAAATTAATCTCTTATTCATTATAACAAATTAAAGTTTACATCTCCATTGTGAAACCCAAACTTCTCAAGTGAATGAATCTGTTGCAGATCATTTAATTAGCTTTCTTAATTACTTTGACGTAGATTTTAATTAGTTTACCTAAAAGCAATTATAGATTTTGATGCGGGAAACCGTAAATTTTGGGTTTATCTTATTCATTGATTTATCTATTGTTCTTATTGTAGCTTTCGCCCACTCTTTGAAACGCGAGGCAATTAATCGTTAAATTTCCATTAAAGCCTCGGTGGTCTAGTAGTTGGCGCTTTGAACTTCTATTCCAGTAGAACAGGGTTGAAATCCGTCATGTGCAAAAGTAACTTGAGTACTTTTTCGAGTGCTCTTACGGTAAAACATCGTGAGGAAATCAGAGTTCGTGTATTAGAGTTAGACCTAATATAGAATTTGGTTTCCCTGATTTAAATACATTGGTGCATGGTCAGGTTTGAATGTACTCTACCTAAATATATTACGAATCGCCAACCACTGGACAAACAGGTAATAGACAATATAGTGTTTACTATACAGAGTCCAACTGTACGAAATAGGTACAGTACTACAAAAGTAAAGGTTTAAGTAGATCTATAAAAAAGTCCGCGACACAATACCTCTAACTTCTATAATTAAGTACCTAACTATAAGGTATTATATATGTGTAAAAAATACTTCAAATAATTTTGAGAATAATTACTACACAAACCTATCAATCCTTAAGAGATACATTTTGCCCTTTATAGGCACAGTAATTTGATAAATAAATTCTGAATTATCGTGAATTTAAAATATAAACACTCCAAATTATTTTTTCTGATTTAAATACATTAGTACATGGTCAGGTTCGAATCACCAACCACTTAAAGACAACCAGGTAATATAAAGTATAGTAAACAACGTACTTCGCACACAGAGTTCAATTGTATGGAGTACCTACTAAATGTGGACTTCACCTCATCCTACACCGTGAAACAAAGGAAAGACCAAGTCAATTTCTATTTCACAGTTACATTTCATTTATCACCAGTTTTTATCTATGAAAACTAGGGTTGTCAACTGATAAATGATTGTAATATACCTACATATTATTATGTATACAAACACGTTGATTACGGAAACTTTTGACACCATTGGAAACTATTGATAAAAATAAAATGTAGCCAGAGGTACACGAATAGCTAACGATATTAGGTCCCATAATATTATGATAGGTGATAAGTCCTTCGCCATATCGGGTACAAATCTCGGGTTTCCACACTATATTTTCTTTCACGTTGTAATGACATAAGTTGGAAAAACTAATTGTTACATAGCGGGAATTGGAGTCCCAAAATGGAAGTCTGAAACGCGTGTCACTATTCACTGATTGTTCTTTTCCGATGGCAGTGGCATTGTGAGATTTTAATGTTAGTTTTTTAAAATTATATACATAAAGAGTTGTAAAAGTAGTTGCAATGAATAAAAAAATCAAAACGCGTAAAACTTGTATTATATCCTGTTATTTTCGATTAAATTCACTTCACTTGACGACTTCTATCCGTTTATTGAATCAATGACAATATTCATCTACCCTCAAATGTTTTTTACCACTTTCACAAGGCTCACGCTAACTGTATCTGTATTTTATGATTTAGTGGCTATTACTCAATGGATGCTCAGTAAATGACAGTTTATAATTATTATCTCTATTAAAATATTTGTGTCTGTCTGTGTGTGTGTGTATGTTTTTGTATTGGAAATACAAAAACGCTATTGCGTCTCCGACTAGTTAAGAAAAACGTCTAGTTGACAGATCAGTAGCCATAAATCCCTACCTATTACATTTTTTATGGAATAAAACAACGTACAAAACACGAGTCTCCTGATAGTAAGAGACAACTGAGGCTTATAGACACCGTAGAGTTAGTAGGTGCGTCGCTGTTCTGTAGTTGGGATGTTAGACCCTAGTGTAGCTGGTAGACTTGCACCTACTCTTCAGACTGAAACACGATAATGCCCTTATGACGACAGGAATAGGTAGCGCTGTAGATCTCTTCTATAGCAAGTTGCTACACTGCACTTTACCACCAGTAGTCATATTGGAAGTGAGCTAGTTAATCTATGCACGCCTCGTACAAGGCACCTGGTAGGGAGGCTGATGGTCTGATCTACCCAGAGAACCCGGACCAACACGAGGAAATATTAACAGTAATACTGTCGTCGTATATATCTAAAAAATCAGGTATTAAGTACTCACACAATTTAAGAACAACATGGTTCATATCATAATGTTTAAAAGCCAAAATTTTCTCGTTTTTGATAAATAATAAATAATAATTTTATCCTTAATTTCGTGGAATTTCTTCAGAGAACATGACATTGCTATTTTAATTGCTTATGTCATAGGTGGCAACCCTATTTGAATCTCGTAAGAAATGTTGCAAAGTCAGCCCAGCAACTTGATTCAGCGCCTACATGTTTTTGTCCTACTCGGTTGACTCAGCTCTAATGTATACGCCCAAGCGTGGTTGGGTACAGTCGTGTTCATTACTTTTTTATATATGTACCTACATAGTAAACATGTTAAACTGTACAAAAAATATTTGCATTGAAGTTATTTCAAATCATTATTTGATTATGTGCATCCATTTCATCATAAAAAATAAAAATATACGAGGAAATACCGTATAGTCAGCGCACGCCGTTAGCGCATTGTACAACTTCCGCTGACTTGATATACATAATATGACATTATTTTCCCTGTACTTTCTGTTAAATCATAATAAAGTATAGCCTATAGCACTCCTGAATAGCGTAACTTTCTGATTTTGGTAGTATGTTTATGGCCGGTTCAGTATTTCCGAAGATTAACCTTAACAAACAAACAATTGAAATTACAAACTTTACCCCTTTATAATATTAGTGTAAATAACATTTGACTAAATTACAATAAAAATATATATAGAAATTTTGGGATTATATTCCATGATTCCAGTTTAAAACATAATGTATTGTATACTATCTATCCTTGGCGCTTGGTGAAACTTCATTTTATGTGATTAAATTTTATTAAACACTAAATTTATTTATTTATTTATGTTTTATATAATAGCCGACCGGTTTCGCTTTATTACAGCATCTTTAGGGCTATGTTATTAAACATAAAAATATTTTAATAAACACATAGTGCAAGTGTTTATTAAAATTTAATCACATAAAACATAATGATCACGACTGTACATCCATATTAAATTAAATGCTCGTGGTAAAGTGGGCACTTTTTTGAGAGCAATATATTATTTTGCCCCAGACGTAAAAAGAGCGTTACATAACCTTAAATTATAAATGTTTGTCTGTCAATCTGTGATATGAAAAGGGTTTAATTAATTCATGTTGTAAAATCACAAAAAAGCTTTTGAAGTTAAAGATAAAGTAGACGTAATAAATGGGAACGCAACAAAAACATGTTTACTTTAAATAGCATGACGCTCATATCCTTGAGGTGTAATGCAGAGGATAGTTATGATGCACCCACAATTAGCCGGAATATTAAGTCACATGATTTGACAGTAGGTAAGTCTATTGCCATGTTGGATACAAATTCAAAATCAGACACCGTTATGTTTTTCACATAAACTGAAAAAAAAACATAAAAACAAGTTGCCCTATCCGGGAGTTAAATCCTGGACCTCGTGTGTGAATATCGGATACCGGCATAGCCCGAAATTAGCTGTGAATACTAATATAGGTAATAGGCATTGGAGTAATAATAACCCTGGGCATTCTGCAATTATCAAAACCGGTAGGCAAATATAAAGAATTAATATGAATTTATGCCTTGGTTGCCTAGCAGTACTCGCTGCGGACTTCCCTTCGGATAGTCCAAGTTCGATCCCTGCAATGCCCCAAAATTTTTTCTAACTTATGTACATTAATTTTTGAATGAGGAACATCGTGAGGAAACCTATAATTTGTGCCCGTTATGTCAATGGACTTGCTACCGGTTACATGTTGGGACCTAATATTGTTGGCTAATCGTGGGTGCATATGTACCTCTGCTACCCTTTTGGTGATATGGGCGTGATGATATTTATATATTCTATTTATTATTTTTTTTTACTAGTTTAGATCGTCTACATGGGTTAATTAGGTCACTACCAACATGACTACCGGTGGTAGAGCCCTGTGCAGCAAACTTGGCCAGTGTCCATCCACTGACTTACCTATTCCTACCGCTATAATAAGAAAATGTAATTAAGCTAGAAAAATTCATTCATACATGGCGGGATTTGAATCTGGACTACAGTAATGGAAGTCCGAAGCGCGAACCACTAGACCACCGAGGCTCCCAAAATAATATTTATACTGATCTATAATTCATCACAACTCCAACATCAATTTCAAATATACCCGCGAAAATACCACGGAAATGAAATCAAAATTTTATAAATTAAAATTGCTTACGGTGACGAAGTTTAATAACATCTCAAAAAGAACCTTAAAAGTGAAATGTAAGTATCAATCTTGTGCTCATCCTCGAGTGTTCTTCGAACTTTTTAAGGGAGCCCGTAACTTGTTTAAAAGATGCTCGAAAAAAGATTCCAACTCTTTGTGAACCGAGAATCTCTGGTTGATAGTATAATAATAATATTATAGATAGGGTGTTTATTAAATTTATTTCTAGCGATACGCGCTTCAGACTTCCATTCGGGTAGTTCAAGTTTGAATCTCGCCATATACCAATAAGTATTTCCAACTTATGTACATTTTCTGAGTGCTCTTACGGTGAAGGAAAACATCGTGAGGAAACATGGATTCATTGAATTCGACCTAATCTAGGTTTGGACCTAGTTTCCCTTTTAGATTGCAGAGGTCAGATGGCAGTCGGTTTGCATAAAAACTGCAATTCTAGTCAAATCTCCTAGATTAAGAGCCGATATCATCCGATATAATACGGGACAAGACTTAAACGAAGACAAAGTATTGTTGTCTAAAACCCATTACACAAACATGTATTTGTTTACTTTGGGGTTAGATCAATTTGGGTTACTTATGCAGATATATTTTTTAATTATGATTATTATTGATAGCTCCAAAAAAAACTTAGAAGATATTTGTGTAAGCACCAAGAATGATTTTCACTAACCTCGAACCAATGTGAGAATTCCCAACGGCATCACCAATATGGCTACCAAGAGATCTGTTATAGCCAAGGACATCAGGAAATAATTCGTCACGTTCTGCAGCCTCCTCTCCAAGTATATAGCAAGACACACCAACACATTCCCCGCAGCTGTACACACCACTAACACTAACGCAATCAACGCCCACCAATTGTGTATCACTTCTTCTTCTCCAACACGTGTTATGTTCGCGTCTGTTCCATTTACGAAATATATCAAGTTTTTTTCTTCTTCTGTATAGTTGCCAGTATCCCAATAGAAGTCATGTTTTGTTACTTCCCTTGCATAAGTTTCTAAATCGTGTTCGTTCATTTTCGCACGTTACATTTCTCTTTTATTTTCATTTTTGTTAGTAAATGATCATCTTATTTCGTAAATGTGGTAAATTTCATTAGGAGGATCCATTTTCTTGTCCATTCTCACAGATTTCCAAATTCACTTAGCATCTGTAAAGGAAGTAAAACAAATTGAAAATACGATTCGTCTCCATATTTTGTTGTGGAATTTGGTGTCGCGTTCAAGGTGAGTTTTTGGGTTTGTATTTTCAAGCTTTATTTCTTTAGATATATGGTTGATATTACTTTGTAGATGGAGATTTAATTTTATTCCTTTTTCGTTTTCTTGATGGGAAGGAAGAAGTGCCATTCACCGCTCCTCAATCAAAAATTTGTGTAGTTTTTAACCCAAGGTGGTGAAAATCTAAATTCTAATACTATCAAAAAAGTCTAAATTTTATGAATAATTATATATTTTTCTAAATATTCATATCTTTAAATGGAAAGCACTTGCACTATTTTTTAAACTAACGCTTTCCATAATTATTTAATGCCCGCCATTTTGTCCGCGTCTGAATAAAAGTAACCTATCTACTCCGTAAAGTCCGTTAAAATCAGCCCGCCATTTCAGAGATTATCAGGAACAAACAGACGAACTGACGGATAAAAATCCTAAAAAAATATTTTGGTACATACATATACCTTGTAAAATACACCTGCTTTAAGTAAAATGTGGTTTTGTTAATATTACATACAGACGCTCCATTTTCATTTATTTACATATAGATTTTATTAAAATCGGGTCTATACGCGTGAATCAACTTACTTCTTTGGATAGGTACTCGACGTTTCAACCAAATTGCAGTGGTCGTGGTCAGAAGTGGTCCACGCGGTACCACCACGTATCTAAATAGGTAAGGTTTGGAAACGGTGGTAGTTTATGGTAGACAAGGTTAATATAAGTCAGGTCAATTAATTCTTATAAAGTAAGATTATTAGTATACCTTCTTATATATTAAATTCTCGTGTCACAACGTTCGTTCCCGTACTCATCCAAAAGGGCTTGACCGATTGTCATACAATTTTAGAAGCATATGAGATTGAGATGTTTTGAGAATCAGCTAACATCAATTTTTCATATCCCTAAGTGCAGGTGGTACGAAGTTCAACGAGGCAGCTAGTAATATATAGTTTTACAATAATATAAATTGTGTCTTAAAATATTTGCATACAACATTGTGATAGAATATGTTGGTATAATTAAAAAGTTTTGTTTTGTAACAACTTTTTAACACACATATTCTTCAAATAAATCATTATTTCATTTCATTCCCTAAAATACCAATCTATTAGACTTACTTTTACTAATGGGATAGATTTTTAGAAGTTTTTATTATCGGCCATTAATATATCAAGGGCAAAAGACATCACTGCCGATGCTGCCCTCTCAAGGGTTTCTTATCTATAATGATTGTAACTGAGATCTTAAAGACTCACTTAATATACAGTCCAATTTCATTATCAGTGATTATAACAATACTAGATATAACATCAGAAACGAAATCAAAATGCTATATTAGATCATGACGCCACAGATATTTATGGCTTTGTCGAAATCGCCAATTTAGAGAAAAACTAACATAAACAGATGAAAATAAAAAATAACTAAGTATCGTCACGCTCATGTCCCTGAAATGGTAGGCAGAGGTATGAATGCACCCACAATTAGCCGACGATATTAGGTTCAATGATATCAGGTAGCAAGTTCGTCGTTTTGTCAATTCAATCTCGGGCAACTGCATTAAATTTTTTAGATAAACTGAAAAAACTCATAGATCAAGTTGGAATCAAACCAAACTTATCTTGGAATCAAACCAGAAACCTCGCTCCTCATAGTTGGACACTGACTACGCTTGACTACACAGCGATCATTGAAACACGGGCCAAGTGCGAGCTGAACTTGCTCACGAAGTATCGTACCATCACTAAATAGTATATAACGAAGTCGCTTTCGCTATCCCTATGGGATATATGCTTAAATCTTTAAAACTATGCAACGGATTTTGATGCGGTTTTCTTAAATAGATAGAGTGATCCAAAAAAAAAGGCTTTTATGTATATAATATACCTATAGTATACCCGTGCGAAGCCGGGAAAGGTCGCTAGTTATCTATAATAACGACAAAAAAATATTTTTTTTTTGTATGGGAGCGCTCTCTATATATTTATTTCCTTGTGTTTTTGGTATTTGCTGTAATAGTCGCAACAGAAAACATCATCTGTGAAAATGTCGATTGCTATTACGTCTTATGCGATACAGCCTGGTGACAGACAGACAGATAGACAGGGGAGTCTTAATAATAGGGTTCTATTTTTGCCTTTTGTTTCCCTAAAAAATTCCTTTGCCAATATCAAGAATCAAACCTCAAGTTCTAAATTTTAAAGGTGCGGTTCTTAGTACCTAAACCATAAGGCTGATTCTTCAATGACAATATTACCTGCAAATGGGATTTTCATATTACGCCCGTTGCTTGTTTGAGGTGCAGCGGAGGAAGCAATCTCTGCCGGATATGTTTCATGTTTTAAATTGCGTCATGATATATAACCCCGGTATATTAAATATTTATACGGGGAAAGGTACCGCTTTATAAAGATTTAGAAATAACTTTTTCTGAGTTTTCAGGGTTCCGTACTAAAATAATAATGAGCATCATAGTTATATAAGCTTCAGTCATCCGTTTCGGTAGTCAAAGTACCAATAAGTTTTTCTAACTTAGTACATTTTCTGAGTGCTCTTACAGCGAAGGAAACCATCGTGAGGAAGCCCAGGATATGTGCTCGATGTAGCGACGGACTTGCCACCTATTCTTCTCGACTCCACTCGGCTTCAGAGGTGATCTAGGCATTCATATTATTAAATTTATAGTAATTTTAAAAATATCTCATGTATCTCAATAAGATAAATCAAACATTGCAAGCGATCGCGATGTAAGTGTAGTAAGTATGTAGTAAGTGTGTAGCAAGTATGTAGTATGTGTGCAGTAAGTATGTAGTAAGTCTACCATTTTAAAACATCAACCCGCCAATGCATTTCTCGTATTAAATCCGAAGCAGTCTCTGGGGGCGCTATGAAAGCAATCTCTACCGGAGCGTTCTCCTGAAATATTGCTCTCAGGCCACATGGTTAAGTTTTCAATTTACGTCATAAATACGACCTTGATACGATGACATATTTATTGGAAATACTAGCTGTCGCTCGCGGCTTTGTCGTTTCTATACATATAATAAAAAAATAGTAAATATTACTGGACAAATTACATAAATTGATCCAACCCTAAAGTAAGCAAATTAAATGATTGTGTTATGGGTGTCAATGATACTAATACATAGAAATACTTAAATATATACAAGAATATATTTAATAAATACTCACCTAGACCTGGATTTTTTTGGTTTTTTTTGTCTGACTGCTGTCGGTATACCTGTCTGCCTGTCTGTGTTTATCCCGGCTGCGATTCATGCTAAAACTACTGAACTTACCTCGTTTATTTAAGAGGATTCCGTGGAGAGGGGAAAAAGCTGATTTCTAAATTTGATTTCAGGTTTTGTTTTTTGTTGAATATAGTTTACACATTATGCCGTTTGTTCAATCGTAAGTTTTGTAGTTTAGAAGTTACATTCTACGCGGCTAGCAGTCTTAACAGGCGACATCCGTACCATTAAGCTACAGAGGTGATAATAATATAAGTCTATTTTTTGTGTGTTCTTACTGTGAATGAAAAAATCGCGAGGAAACCCAACATTTCTGGTCTGTATGGCGACGGACTTACCTCTGGGTACGTAACCTTATAGGAAGCGTAAATAAGCAATGTATTGATTATAAATTATTTGTTTATTGCTATCTGTACCCGCGACTTCGTCCAAATTTTTATTTAATTATTTATACACCCCACACGGGACTGCATCGCGTTTCACTGAACAGTTTCCAGCCTAAGCTGAACTCCATTTAATTTCATTTCGATGTAATACCAGAGATCTTTTATTTAAATTGGCATATATTACGTGGTTGACATAAATTGACATAACTTCTACATTTGTTAACCGTATTTGGAAACTTCTATAAATGTTAAGTGAGTGCCATCACAATATATTCCTGAACAGTGCATCTAAATCGGTTAAGCCGTTTCTGAGATTAGCGTACATAAACATATAGATAAACTAAAAAAACATTGTTTTTGGTTCTCTTGATACACCTACAACCTTGATACAAGCGAGAGGATAAAAATGACACCATATATGCTATAAGTGCCTACTGTTAAATCAAGACTAATAACATAAAATTTACGAGAAAAACTTTTTTCATGTAGTGTTTTGGCCACCCGCTTCACAAGCGCTGAATATGACGTGTGTGAAGTGGATGAGCTCGCCGCACGCGCCATGCGACGTTGCAATTATAAGGTTACGGCAAGTCAATACTAAGGATGTTCACACTTTTTGTTTATTATTAAGCTATTTAATTGGTTTGAAAAAGGTTTTTTGTATACACACTTCTTGTGAACTTTATTTTAACAGTCTCGGATTAACAGTAGGCACTTACAATATAGTTATGTGGTTTCATTTTTAGCCTGTCGCTTGTATCAAAGTTGTATAAAGCCCGCCCATTATATTTTTTAAATATTTCTTTCACGTACGCTCACTAGCGATCAGTTACAGTTTTATTATATGTATATATTTCTATGAGGAATACAAATCTGAGCTTTAAGCTGAATTTAAACCGCGAATAAATGTATTGAGATAGCAACTAATGTTTTGGAATGAGTTTTTGTCGAAGGAGCATGGTATACTGGCATATTCTTATCGATTTTTTCAATTTTATTGCGACTTACTGTTTCTAGTACGTCAGCACGATTTATTATGAAAGAAAAGAAGTCAAATAATGAAGGAATTTCAAGCAAATTATTCCTATGTTCCTCCCATTTGAAAATAGTATTGCTATCAAGTTTGGTGCAAACTAAATAAATTATTGTAGCATCCCATTTATCGGTGGCAACCCTAATGTGCTGAGAGCACGTAAGTTTTTATTGACATGATCAATAATAAATAAAAGCGATTTTTCTGTTTCTCGAAAGGATTCAATATGAAATAATGATTTCAAATGAGTATTAATTAAATGCCTCTTATTGTCGTAGCGTTCGCAGAAGAGTCACCAAGCGTCTATGAAATTTTTACTAGAAATTTCTAAATTGCTCAATACGCGTGCGGCTTCTCCTTCTAAATAAGAAGTAAGATAGTGAAACTTATGAACATTATTAATTCCTTTATTATCGTGAAATTATAATATTTAAATACGAATCTATTATAGTTGATCTCTTATTAATATTAGAAAAGTTTATCTTCAAAGCTACAATAGGATATTTAGCGTTTGTAAACGATATAATAAGATCCTTTGAGAATTAACGTCGTAGACACAATCGCGTACTAAACTTACAATATAATTTGGGCAGATCTACACCAAAGGCTTTTGTTGGAGGTTTAAAGGGAAAATCTAACGAGCTATCTCCTTTAAAGATCAAGACTCTTTTTATATTTCCTTACTTTGTAGAGTCAAGAACAGTTCTCGAATACAAAGAAGTAGTCACCGAGAGCACCCTATATAATATCTTAAAGGTTTGACAATAAGATGTTTTGGTTCAAATATATGTACATATAATAAACAATATATAAATGTTTTGACACTTCAATCTTATTTATTTCTATAGATATACATGTACTCGTATTTAATGGAAGCTCCCACACAACAGACGTGAATTTTGGTCGTTTTTAGAGATTTTTTGTACGAAACCCATCGTATGCCCGTCCGAATCCCACTTGGTATTTTTTTTATATTTCTGTATCGGAATAATATTGCATCATAGAGATTCCATAATTACGATAAAAGCAATGGTATACTTATTTAATAATAAATAAATACATCTTAAGTTCCAATGTCTTATTTATTCGCGTTTTGCGCGTATTTCATTTAAAAATGTCGTCACGCGGGAGCTTGGTATTTTTATCATTTGTTATTTTAGATATTACACAATGAAACAGACTATGTAAAGTATTTTTATGTGGCAACGCAATTTAAATTCATTCTACGTTTTCATAGAAACATATTACGAGAGTGATACTGAAAACAGTATTCATTTTACAAAATAAAACATTTGCTTAAAAGCTGTAACTTCATATGACTTTAATATCGTGATAAAGACGAGATAAGAGAACAATAAGTAATGTCTGTCATGAATTATTTGCGACCTACATAACATGTAAATTAGGAAAACATTGAAATGTTGAATATAAAAAACCAGCCAAGTACGAGTAGGTACGTAGGGTTTTGTACCTTTTAAAAACGGCAAAAAAATACGTTTCTTTCGTGTGAGGACATCCTTTATATGATTATATCAGATGAGTCATAAGAATCGCTTGTATGTTCTATCTGATAAAAAACACGCTATTTTATATACTAACAAGGCCAAATCTTTATTTGCTTGATGAATTAGAAATCTACATGAACGTACTGTTTGTACGGACTTCAGAGTGTACTTCCACCTGAGCGAATACTTACGTACATAAATCGTATTAAATGTTTAGAGTTTAATCCGTACCATCCCTAAACGATACGGTACAAATATTCCAGAGAAGGCTTAACGCTCTCGAAAACATTAATCCACAAGTGTATGGAAACCATTATAAAGCCACATACACACTAGTCCTTAATTTATGTGAGACGTGACAGAAAACGTTTAAATAAGTTTTATTGTTATTACACAACTAGATATATAAGCATTTAAACTATGAAATCAATTAATATACTTTACATATTTTTTATGGGATAAGGCAACAAACAATTTCACTAATAATTTTGTAGAAGCGTCGCTGTCCTGAGTAGCTGTAATCCTAGGCCTAATATCCACATCTACCAACTTGATTTGATCTCTCCAACCGATTCCAACGCGACTACTTCAATAACTCCTAATCAGATCGTCGCAGATGTGTTCGTATATGACATGTAAGCAATTTTTGCCCTAAGCTCCATTGCACGCTCCATGGCGCGTAAGCTGGCCGCTCACATAATTATTATAGTTAATGGCCGCGGGTGGACGGCCTTTATTTATACTCGCTTGGCATCGAGGCCTGCTTTACGATGTTCTTCAAATTTGCGGATTTGCCTTTTTACTTGATGGATGGATTTGATTCAGAGGGATATATATTTATATCTTACGAGTTGTCCGTCATGCTTTCGACTGCTTGATTAAAAATATCAAACGTTAATTAATGTTTTAATATTTAACCTTTTTTTTAAATTATCGCTTCGCGATGGCTCATCAGCCTTATATGTATACCTTTCAAATGTATTAATCATCATTTCCTCCGTTTATTTTCGGGCTGCATTTAAAACATAGCTCTAACAACTCGTATTTTCATATTTTAAATGGAAAAATACATATATACTTTTTACTACTAATTAAAATGATTTCTGAAATAGTCAAGTGATTTCACTTTTAATGGCATCATCAGGACTTAAGCTTAAGGTATTTTACTTACCTTAACTTAAAACCTAAGTTTTAGGCCTGATTATGCTGTTAAAAGTGAAACCGGTCGGCACACACACAATATAAATATATAATATGTGTATGTGCGTAGTGTACATATAAAAACGTCGTATTATTTTACACCATCTATAACTCGAGACAAGCTGAACCTATTTTTACGATTTGTGTGTTTTTTTATTTGCATTCTTCTGGAATGGTATAACAACTATAAAATCTTTGAAATATTGAGTAAAAGAAGATACATGATAGAAGCGGGGCGGTACGATGTTCGTCGGGAGCAAATTTTTTGATTTTAATTTTCGGGATCTATTTGCGTTCAGAATGAGATAATAACCATTAGAACCTTAAAAAATTAGAAAAATAATTATATGGCTTAAGGTGGCTGATACGAAATTCACCAAAAATGAATTTCTTTTAGCCAAACCCTTAAATTTACGTGATTTTCTGTTGACACATGTTATCAACCGTGTGAACGTGGCCTTAGTACATGGAAGGCATTTTAACGCTCTCGAACATTCTGCTTTTCATTGACAAATGGATTCGTTGGATATTCCATTCCATTACATTATTGACACTTTAATTACTTTACAGTGAGATTGGCCTAGTATTCCACATCCATTGAATGTACTCGAATATCTGGAATGCTTCATACATTGCTACTGGAGATGGGATTTTAAACAGTATATTTGAGTCTTTTCATCCAGTTTTAACTTCCCTTTTACATACTTTAACGTTGATTAAGAATATTAAGGTTCCGGCGACTACAGAGTAAAACCCAATTTTGCAGTTACTGTTCAAATAACTTAGCAAAAATATATTTTTTTATTTTTATAAACTCATCAAACCAGCACGACACCCAATAAAGTAGTTCCCGCTTCCCAACCGAAGCATCTTCAGAAGAACTTGACTGCACTCTACGGCTATAAAGCTAATAGGCTTCTAAATATGGTAACGTCTGATTCAATCAATCCCTACTAATATTATGTATACGAAAATAGCTCTGTCTGTCTGTTACGCTTTCCCGCCTAAACCACTGAACTGATTTTTTGTTCAATTTAGTACAGAGATAGAGTTGACCTTGAGGAAGAACGTAGACTACTTTTTAACAAAATACATTAAAAAGAGGGTATGTTTTTACGCAGTAATTATTATAAGTCGGAAGAAATGTGTTCTTTGAGAGTTATCTGTCTTATTAAAATAATTCACACGGGCAAAGTTGCGGGTGGAAAACTATTTCACAATGTTTCACTCATAACAATATTTATAGTGACGGATTTCATCAATATTTGTTTGAGAAGAGTTAAGCAAGGCAGCCGATAAAAAAAACCCAGGAGATCCTCAAATCCTCTAGTTTTTTAATTACAAAAATTCGTAACAAAACTTTCATTTTTGGTTTCAACAAGTTGCGAACTTTCAAGCTTTATTCCAACTGCTATGAAATTTTAAGGCAATAAAATGCTTAGAGTACATATGAAATGTACTTCACGAGGCGAGTTTTATTCAAAAACTTCCAAGGTCTGACTTTAATGATTTTTTATTGTACTGAAACAAAAAAAAAACGACCTTTGCTTGAAGGGCTCTTTACTGAATCTATTGTCTACAAAAAAGGCAATGAAATCCACGATCATTTATTGTGAATGTGTATTTTAATGTCAATACGTAAAAATGAAATGTTCTGAGAATATAATATAGAGCGACGACGACTAGTATCACGTTTGCCGCTATCTTTTATATATAGCGACATCTATTGGTGGGGTCGGATCATTATTTGTATGGGAGTCCCTTTAAATATTTACTTCGTTCTGTGTGTTATTTTTTGTTATAGAGGCAATAGAAATATATCATAACATATATTGCGGTGATATACAGACATATGGACCGAGTATAGAAATAGGGCCCCTGTAAGTTGTTTAGTGAGAAATAAACATAGTCATCGCGCTTCGTATAACCGCCGCGTTTACGGGAACAACGTATTTGCGTGTTAATAAGTATTCTTGATTATTCTAATAACTTGTAATTAGGAGCCTCACATTCTACGAAGTAGTGTTACAATTTAACTCCCATTATGATGTATATAAAATGTAAATATGAATCACAACGGTGGACAAAAAACCATGGAGTGGAATCAGTTTAAAAAAACAACCAACGGTTATATCTGACGTCATTATCATCCACTATACTTGCCAAAACTATGATCACCCATATTTTAGAGCAGCTTCATAGGTCATAATAGAAAATTGAAAAGTTTTAAGAAGCTTCCGATACTTAATTCCTATGATGCAATAGAATTTCTTACCATTACAATCATACCAGCTCAGTAGTAGATGGTTGTTTGTTAAAAACAAGTTTTTTGTTTTTAAGTTTTAGACAGCGTAAAATTGAAAAAAAAAACAGCTAACAGCAAACAAGAAGATGGGTCTCCTGATGGTAAGAGACACCCGTGGCCTATAGACACCTTAGATGATGAAGGTGCGCTGCTACCCTGTGGTCGGACTGTGAGAACTTATGTTATATATATAGCATTATGTTATATATAAGCAGCCGTGTACTACTGAACTGGTTTGATGGTAGGAAATCCTACTAAATCATAGGAATACCTATCAGTCACTCGAAAAGGTAGAGATTCACCACCTTACCTATTCCTAATATATATATTTACTCCGTCTACTCTGATAGGTAGTAGGATTTCCTACCATCAAACCAGTTCAGTAGTACATGGCTGCTCGTTAAAATTTGTTCTTTGTTTTAGAATAAATTTTAGACGGAGTAAAATTGAAAGATTTGAATATTGAGTCATAATTTAGTTAAAAAACAATAAATGAAAATGCACAGTTTTTTATACATACGCAATAATTAAACATTGTATCAATATAAACTTAATTAATTAAGATTTTTAAAGAAAAACCACAAAATCAAAAACAAATTATTTTTTTGCTCGACGAAGTCGGAAAGCGGCAATTTCATTTAGCGTAGTGGAAAAAAATTAGCCATAAAAAACTCAAAAGGAAGGATAGAAAAATATATGTCAGTAATTATACGATTTCAATACCACTCCATTCCTTTCTTCTTCTAATAATATACCAGCAAAAACTCTATGAGCTCGAGGTAGGAAAAAGGTTATTAAGTAAGGTTGTATGTACCGTAGCCACTTTTTAAATAACACATACTTATAAGCGGTAAAAAGATGAGGGCGTTGTCAATTCTACGTGTATATTCATGTTGGATCACGTTTAACTTTCTACAATGTTTTTGATCTTTTATTTTTTGCAATACAATGTGTCTGCATTTAAATACTATCACTATTTAGAGATCGGTATCATTTTAACGTTCAGTACTTAATTATCAAATAAAGAGCCTCGGTCGCCTAGCGGTACGCGCTCCGGACTTCCATTCGGGTAGTCCAAGTTCGAACCCCGCCATGTACCAATCAGTTTTTCTAACTTATGTACATTTTCTGAGTGCGTTTACGGCGAAGGAAAACATCGTGAGGAAAGCCGAGATTTGTACTGATATGTGACGAACTTGCCACCTGCCACCATCCGTGGTGGGGCTCGAACCTGGACTACCAAAATGGAAGTCCAAATCTGTTATCTAAAGAATATTATTTATATTAATAAAATGTATTAAAAGAATGATAAACCCTTTGTTTTGGTATATGTACCATTTAAATATGCACGTAGTAATATAACAAACAGACACTCCAATTTTATTTATTTGTATATGTTCTATAGTTGTGTTTCGAATAAGTGCCAAGTAAACATGAACAAGATATTTAAGGTTGTTAATGAGGATTTCTAATTGTTCTAACAACGACGTGTAATTAGTAGCCTCACATTCTACGAACTGGTATTAAAGCTTTCATTACGTGGAATATAAAATGCGAATATGAATTACTACGAACAAAAAAAACATAGAGTAGTATTAGCTATGAAAAATTAAATATATATAAATATAATATAAAACAAACAATTATATAAATATACATGTAATGTATCTGTAGAAAGAGTGAATTCTATAAGTAAATTGAAGGTATTTAAAAAAATGGCCTAGGTGACTAAAAACGGGGAACAGAAAACAACATATTTTTACTTTTTTTAGAATTTATGTCTGTATATCCGTCTGTACCCCGGCCGCGATTTACGTTAAGACTACTGAAAGAAACGTGACAAAATGTGGTAAGCAGGCAGTCTATGTTTCGAGGTAGGTTTTAGACTCGCAAAAGGTGACTCGCAAAAAACTCGCAAAACTCGTAGGCTTAACGTTCTATAATCCTCGATAGCAAGTGGAAAGTCCGTCACCATATCGGGCATTTATCTAATTCGAAGTAACATTCTTTTTTTCAGGTAAACTGAAAGAAAATATAGGACAAGTTGCCCTATTCTTCTTCAGGGATAAAAGGCGTGAAGGTGCTTTTTTCATTATTATACTTTAATTACTAGTAAATCAATAGAAAATATATGCATGTAAAGACCGTGTATGTGTGTGCGTGTGTTTGTGCGTGTGTGTATGTGTATAACTATGTGTGAGTATGAGTTTATCCTTTACGGGACGAAATCATAATAAAGATATAAAATATACACTCAGGTACTCAGTTAAGACACATGATCCTATTAATATTATAAATTCGAAAGTTTGTAAGTCTTTCACGAAGAACCTATGGATTGATTTGGATGAAACTTCACAGTAAGATAGCTTATTCATAAAAGTAGCACATAGGCTACTTTTTAACCGACTACATTGAAAAGAGGTCGTGTTTTTTTTAATGCAATATTATATGTCGGAAAAATTGTTCGCTTAGATTATTCACGCAAGTGAAGCCTTGGACGGAAAGCGAGTTAAGATATTAAAAAGATACACTCACATAGCTAACACACAGAATATCACATAAAAGAATCTGCAAAGATATAAAGTTTAGATGAAAGTTTTCAAGGGTAAAAGAAAAGTTTTTGGCGGTAAAGTTTACCGTGAGTGCGGCCCAGTGACACATTTGATTGTTGTTTAATGTTATTTCTTAAAGTTGTATATCTAAGTGTGAAATAAGATCTACTTCATTAAGTTCAACGAGAATTAATATTGGTATTTCGAACAAAACTTAGTTTCACTTTTTTCTTTCTCGATTACATTTAGATTTCCGTACCGAAAGGGTACCGGGACCCTATTATGCTGCTGACAGACTGTTTGTCTATCACTAGGTGTCTATTATGAACCGTGACAGACAGACTGTTGCAATTATCACTGGTAATGTATTTTATGTTGCCGCTTCAAGAACAAATATTAAAAACAGAATTAGCTTAATATTTAAGGGAGCTCCTATACATCCAATGTTTTTATACATAATGGTAGTTTTTAGGGTTTCGTACCCAAAGGGTATATATATACTATCTTTCCGCCCGCGGTTTCGTCCGCGTGAATTATTTTAATAACACAGACAACTTTCAAAGGGCAGACATTTTTCCGACTTATAATACTTATTGCATAAAAATACCCTCTTATTAACGTAGTCGGTTAAAAATAGCCTATGTTCTTCCTCCAAGTCAACACTATCTCTATAGTAAATTTCATCAAAATCGGTTCAGTGGTGTAGGCGTGAAAACGTAACAGACAGACAAACAGAGTTACTTTCGAATTTATAATATTAATAGGAAGTAGGGATATATATTCTTCACGCCAAATTCCTTGCTGGACAACAGAGAGTATCAAGTGCCAAGTGTTACGATTACTGCATACTTTCCTAGCTTCCCCGACATTCATGACCCTCTTCATACAAACACGCCGGTTTTGGAAACTCACCAGTCACTACCCTTGGATATCAATTTGGTCGTGGAATATTAACTTAGGTCTCCCCGGGTACCTGTAGCTTTAGTTACCTATTTAAATATACCCTGTCATTACGGACAAGCAGACAATGGGAGCTAAATTAATTAATCTTAAATGCTAGATATATTTAAAGCTAGATAGATATAAAAAAATAATATGTTAATCACATTTTTATGACAAACGAGGCAGTATAGACCGATAGCCTTTACCACGTTAATGAGAAAAATCAACAATTTTTACCCACGTTGGAATTTTTCACGCGGATAATAAACATTTTTTGTGTTACTCCAATAATAAAATTAACGAAGCAAACATTATGTTGGTAAAATTTTAATAAACAATTATATAAATGTACATGTAATGTATCTGTAGAAAGAGTGAATTCTATAAGTAAATTGAAGGTATTTAAAAAAAATGGTCTAGGTGACTAAAAACGGGGAACAGAAAACAACACATTTTTACTTTTTTTAGAATTTATGTCTGTATATCTGTCTGTACCCCGGCCGCGATTCCCGTTAAAACTACTGAAAGAAACGTGACAAAATGTGGTAAGCAGGTAGTCTATGTTTCGAGGTAGGTTTTAGACTCGCAAAAGGTGGTAGAGTCTTGCAACGACTCGCCCGGATTGGTACCACCGCTCTTTACCTTTTCCTACCACAATAGCGACAGTGCTCGCCATTGTCGTGTTCTGGTTTGGAGGGTAGGGTAGCCGGTAAACTTACTCACGAAAGAGGCTTACCACCCCAGCCCCAGGTTGGCAACGCACTATTTCCGCCTTTGGTGTCTATATGCGACCTGTATTTCTTGCCATTAAGAAATCCGTCTGCTTGTTTGCCTCCCAATATTATAAAAAAAACCTATGTGGTGAGATATCCTAGAAAAAATATTAGGTGAGTGCCGAGCGAAATATCGTATTTGTTTATCTATTTGTTGCCTATATAAGCCGAAACAAATGAATCAGTTGTCAAAGGATTATACTTAAATCAGGCAATGTTATATCACAACTGGATAGTCTAGAAATAATTTGACAGCTAATAAAACTTACTTTGTCTCATTATTTTACTTGCGTTGAAAGAAGACAGAATTTAAGATTAAATTTAGAAATAAACTGTTTTTTTACAATGATTAATCAATTAAAAAATAATTTGAAAGAAAAAAAGAATAATTTAAAACAAATATGACATCCAAGTAAACATTATTTTTGTTTCTCATAGCCAATTGCCGTAAAATTTAAACGAGTCAACCTCTAAAGTATGTTTTATCTTACAAACCAAGAATCATCAAAATCCATTTCGAATTCACGCAGTAATAGCGTAACTCACACATGAAAAAATATAGACGAATAAACTTACTCCACATTTTTGAAGTCCATTAAAAATACTATAATATTAGTAGGCCCTTTGCCTGCTGTGACAGATGGCAAGTCCGTCGCCATATCGGACAAAAATCCCGGATTTCCTCACGATGTTTTCCATCTCCGTAAGAGCACTCAGAAAATATACTTAAGTTAGAAAAACTTGTTAGTACATGATGGGGTTCGAACCTGGACTAACGAAATGAAAGTCTAAAGCGCGTACCACTAGGCTACCGAGACTCTCACATGCTAGGGTGAAATAACCATTATACGGTTTTATTGCCCCAGTTTGCTTTAGTTGCCTACACGAACCATGTTAATATTATCCTGAAACTTCGAAGACGTTAAAGTGTTGTCTTAACATTTTAATGGACTTCATCATAGACATATAATTTATAGAGAAGGCATATATTAATATCACCAGATTATTTTATTATAATTTGACCTAATTTAAGAGTGGGCTAGATTTCCTTTCTTAATTATAGATGTCACATGACTATCTCTGTCATCATGTGATGGGTAGGTCACTAAGTGTATAAAATAGTACCCTTGGTAAATTTTTTAAACTAGTTAGCGAACCTTGTCTTCATCTGGTGTAAGAACGGGAAAAGGCTATGAGTGAGTAGTAGTACACACAAAAATATGGTTCATTAAAAGACCAAGCGACCAGCGAATAAGGTTTGTTCGCTGTTTTACCTCCTATCCCATAAAAAATATAAATATCTTAAGTATTTAAGTGAACAGTTTCAGTTTTAATTCTGATGACGCTGTAAAAAACAAAACCGCTTGGCTCTTTCGAAAACAATTTTCAATCATAAATTATATGCGATAAACTATATGTGTTTCTTATAAAAATATGAATGTAATAAAATATTGTGTACGACAACAATACATAAATCAAACCACCCGTTTAGTGATTGTAAGTATTTTTTATTTCACTTTACGAAATTTTAACAGACGTAATTTCTTACATTAGTTGGACACAATGGGAGAAAGAAGTAACATTGCGGTAGAGAGAATAAAGTAAAATTGCATCGTCTATTCCGTTATTACGCTCTGTGCACACTAATAAAACTTTAAAATAACAGTTTTAGTACAAACATCGCATTAAAGTTTTGAATATGTTCAACACAATATCAAGTTAATACTTTAATAGTTTAGTAAGTAGTTTTATATGATAAAAATACAGTCGGTGCCTTTAAGGGTTCCGTATCAAAGCGGAAAACCCTATTGCTAAGACTTCGCTGCGTCTGTCTTTTGCTAGGCTATATTTCATGAATGTTGAAAGCTAGACAGTTCAAATTTACACAGATGATGAATTTCCATTGCGGCTATAACAACAAATGCTGAAATTTATGATAAACTATTTAAAAGGACTCCCATAAAACAATTGACCTGACTCGATCAATAGATGTCGTTATCCATATTTGGATCGTGATAAATACAACGAAAATTGTTCAATATATTTTTTTCTAATTGTAAATTACAATTTAAAGTTGTATGTTTTTTATAACTCATGAATGACTGAACCGATTTCATTAAAAATTAGTGGACAGATAGCTTAAAACTAGGAGACAGACATAAGATACTTTTTGTCCCTTTTTGCCCAGTTCTATTCTCATAAAAAATGTGTGTTTGCATATTGGGTAGATTTGAGAATCGGTCGTCAAAATCTATGATTCATATCCCTACGTGCGGGCGTTACGAAGTTCGCCGGGACAGCTAGTATTTTATAAAATTTGTATAGACGTCGTAATAAAATGATGTTTTCGTCGTTTTTTATACTTTTTTTAGTCAAAAGTATATATTATAGTAATAGCGTATTTATTATTCGTTGTCTCTATGGTCGAGTGAAGTTGGTGTCCAATTTTGACACATGAAGTCAAGGGTTCAGTTTCTGGATAGCAACTTGTTCTTATAAGTTTTTGTAGTTCATCTGAAAAATATCACTTTAGGTACCTGAGAGTGGATTCGTGTCCGATATAGCGACGAACTTGCCACCTGTCATATGTCATATTGTCGGCTAATCGTGGGTGCATATGTACGTTTGTCTATAGTTTGGGGAATGTGAGTGTGACGATATTTATATATAAATAATAAATAAAAGTATTACCTAGTGTCGTATTTTCTGTGAATTTTAAACATATATGATGTATTTTCCTAATGAAATAAACCGCAAGCAAACTTGTTGATTCTGTTTTGGAAATTGCGGTGAAATAGACACAGAAAGTAAATTCTCTTCTTGAGTCGGAGATATATGTTTTAGTAACCGAGCTCGCGACTTCGTTTGCATTTCAAATTTATCATTTTATTTTTTATATTAAATAAAAGTAGCCTAAGCTACTCCTTATCACGTTAGTTATCTCGCAGTCAAAATCTTATCAAAATTGGTATAACCGTTCCAGAGATTATCCAAAACAAATAAAATAGAAAGACACACGAAAATAAAAAGTTTTTTTATCATACGGCTCTCCTAATGGTAAGAGATAACCGTGCATCAGTGTCCTGTGGCCGGGGTGTTACCATTCCATACCGTAACACGTCATTGTTATTATAAATAAATAAAATAAATAAATAAATGTTACTGAACAAATGACACAAATTGATCTAACCCCAAAGTAAGCAAATTATATGCTTATGTTGTGGGTGTTAGATAACGGTACTAATAAATAGAAATATTTAAATAGATACCAGGATAAATTTAATAAACACCCAGACCTGGAAATACAAACATCTATGTTCATCACACAAATGTCTGTCCTTGTCGGGAATCACACCCAAGCCTCGCGGTCGATGCGATTAGGCGTGTACGCTAGCCACTTGGCCAGCGAGGCGGTTAAAATTATGGTGGCAAGAATAGGCAAGGCGGTGGATCTGAGCGAGTTGCTGCACAGCACTCTACCACCAATGGTCTTATTGTCAATGACTTTAATAACCTATGCTCGCCTCTTAAGAGCTGCATGCATGGCATAGTTCATTTGCATGTATTTTTTTACATGCATTTATAAAAAAGCCGTTTCTTTAATATTACAAACAGACATTTTCACTTTATTTAACTGTACACATTATATTATGGAAAGGTAAATATGTATTTAACTAGCTCTCCGCCCGCGGCTTCGCCAGCGTGAATTATTTTAACAACATTCGAAGAGCAGATTTTTTTCCGGCTCATAATACTTATTGCGTGCCATACGCAAAACGTGCCCTATTGTTTTGTAGTCGGTTAAAAATTCATCCATACGTACAAACTTTCACGTTTATTATATTAGTATGATTATATTACAGACATTTAATATTATAGAAAGGTAGATATGCCTAACTGAGGTCAAGCTAAACGTAAAGATTTTTTTCAACTAAAAGATGATCAAAAATGAAACATATAACGGCGAACATTGATGGTATGGCATGGGGCGAATATCTGGTATTTATTATTTGTATACAATGCGACTCAGTAGTTTATTGATGATCATTTTGAACTTGCGTTACGGGAGTTCAGGTTCGAAACCACTTAACGTGATTCGAATTTTAACTCCTAAGTTTTGTACCTTGGACCAATGAGTTTTTTTAACTTAAGTATATTTTCTGAGTGCTTTTACGGTGAAAAAATATTGCAACGAAATGTATGTATGTATTTAAATTCAACCTAATCTAGGATTCATAAGAAAGAATATTGTCATGTCCTACAACAAACGTGATTTTGTTTGCCGTTTTATAGATGAACACTACGGAATCCAACGTGCATCGTGCATCGTGGATTTTTTGAAAGTATTTTACAACTTTAAAACACATTTTGTATGCATTTGAATTTGCGTAATCCCACTGTATTTTCGCTTACAATATAGTAGAACCATGTACTATAATTAGGGTGGAGCTACATGAAGTATGGAGTTATAGCTAAAAACTGAAATTGTGTTTGGTTCATGGAAAAACTGTTAACATTTAATTCGTTCTGTATGAAAAACATAAAAATTTTAATTTTTACTACAGTTTGTACACGCTAGCTGGTATTTTAAACTAATATGTGAACTGGTGTTCCAGTTTGTTATAGGAAGAATAATTTATGAAATTAACTATTATTAAGTGCCCCGGTGGCCTAGAGGACGTACCTCGGACGTTCATTTCGGTAGTTTAAGTTCGAACCCCGCCGTGTACTAATGAGTTTTTATAACATAAAGTACATTTTCTTAATGTTCTTACGGTGAAAGGGAACATTTTTAATAGTACCTCCACGGCTATCATTCCCGAAGGGGTAGGCAGAGCTGTGCTAGTATATCCACGAATACGGACGTAGCTATATCCAAAATTAAAAAAACAGATCTCTAACGATAATTGAATCTATCATTTACAAATTAAACATTGCCTGCAATTATTGTGCCTTCGCTTAGAAATATTGTGCCATCATTTTCCCCAAACAGGAATGTTTGTGGAAAAGGAAGGCAAATTATTTCTGAATTTAATATGTGAATTATACTCTGTAATGTAACTTTTTTATGTGACTTGAATATGAATGGTGGTTTCCGGACCCCTAAAACACCACCCTTATATACGTCTGTGTTCACAACTCGTAAGTTAAGTAGATATACTAGAACACCCACGATTAGCCAGGGTACTAGGGCCAATGATGTGATAGTGTGGCAAGCCTACCGCCACTTCGGGCACATTCTAATCCCGGAAAATGTACTGCTTTCTCAGAATAATCTGAAAAACATTTAAAAAGTTGCCCAAGTTGGGAATTGAACCCGGGACACTACGCGGTTAAAAGTCTTAACAAGCGACCACCTACCGCTACACCATAGAGGCGATTTTCCATGATTTTCCATCTGTCACATGACCTAATATCATCAGCTAATCGTGGGTGCATTTATACCTCTGCCTACTCTTTCAAGGATATGGGCGAGACGATATTTTTATACATACATAATGTATACAAGCTTGTTGTTGTAAGCAAACCCTTCTAAAGTTTAGTCAAACCCTAGAGCGTATCTCACTATACGTGTATAAATTATAAACGACGTATTTGGGTTTAAGGTCTTTAAGGGCAAATGTAAGCGTTAGGGAATCGTTTTAGACAAACATTTAATCTTATGATACTTCACGAATCAAAATATATACATAGATTATTTCTTGACCTCATGAGGCTAAATTTCAATCTCTTCATCTCTTTTGTATTAGCTTTATCCTTAGTTTAGATAATTTAGGTTCGACAAGGTCAAAGACACAAAATGACTACAATTCGACCCCAGCATCCCAAAGAGACAAGTCCCAAGGTCGAATTCTAGAATACGAATCTGTGTTTCCTCATGATGTTTTCATTCATCGTAAGATCACTCAGGAAATGAAGTTACAAAAACCAATTGGGACGTGGTGGGGTTCGAACCTAGACTACCAAAGTGCCATTATAATCAGAATTATAATATTTGACAAAATTCTGAAGAACATTTGAGTCAAGAATTTATTAATAAACATAATACTAAAATCATAATTGAATATTATATATACGAAGTTAGGATAACTCGGTCGGGAATGGGGCGACTTTAAATGCAGGAAAATCAGGTTCAAATCTCGGTTCGATTCTTTCTTCAATTCTCAGGTCGGGCAACTTTTCAGAAATGTTTTTTAGATTATTCTATGTATGCATTCGTTTGCCCGGGATTGGAATGTGTCCGAATTTGCGATAGGCTTGCCACTTATCACATTATGGGCCCTAGTACGTTGGCTAATCGTGGGTGTTCTTGCGCATCTACTGGATTAATCCTACGAGTTCAGGGATAATAGGCTTGAAGGTACTTTTTTAATTCCAAAAACATGATGTACTAAAAAACACTGTGCGAAGTCCGGTCATCCATGTACTTAAAACTTCGCCATAATTGGAGACAATCGTGGCTGGTTTATACTTAATATACCCTATGAAAATTTTGAGGATAAATTATAAATGACATATTTGGGGTTAGGTCACTTAAGAGCAAAGATAAATGTTGGAGGGTCTATGAATAAATTGATACCCTTTAATGTGCCCCAACAAATGACCCTCGCCGGTCTAGTGATTCTTGGTTCGGATTTTTATTTTGATGGTGTTAGTTCAAATTCCACCATGTACCATTGTTATTCTAATTTAAGTAAATACATTTTTTAAACGGTAAAGGAAAACATCGCGTGGAAATCCGAATTCCTATTTTCGAATTCGATCTAATCTAGAAATTATGTAACTCAGGTGCCCTAATAAATATCCTAGATTAGGTAGCCAATCCCGATATCATCCTATATAGGTACCGAATAAGGCAAGGAATGTTTACAAACATATAATCATTGACATCACTTAATATTTATAATATTTACTTTAAGGTACACAAAGGTGATCTTTACGCCTTTGAGCGATATCTGTCAAAAAAGTTTGCCATATTTACCTCATAATTTGCTTACTTTGAGTTTAAATAAATTTGTTTAAACAAGTGGTCGCCCGGTGGTTGAAATTTGACCGTAATAAATTTAAATTATAAGTTATTTTGCGATAATTTAATAAATTATTTACAATATTTTTTGGTTTGGTTGGTAAAAACTTTTTCATTGATTGCTTAATATACAGCCTGGTGACAGACAGACAGACAGTCGGACAGCGGAGTCTTGGTAATGTCTGTTTTTCACCCTTTGGGTACGGAATGTTAAAAACCAATCTTTAACTTGATAATGAATTTGAAATCGATTTTTTGAGTTTCAAATCAGCATTTTAGAATTTTCTCGAAAAATAACTCTCGTTAATACTTTCAAACAAAACCG
Organism: Lasaia peninsularis; assembly: GCA_018236625.1. Lineage (NCBI taxonomy): Eukaryota > Metazoa > Arthropoda > Insecta > Lepidoptera > Riodinidae > Lasaia > Lasaia peninsularis. Next base: position 31,489 of record DVZL01000031.1, read on the forward strand.
TAACCTTTTAACATACGAGTAACTGTTCGGAGAAGTTCCAAGCATTGCTAACGATGTGGCCATCAGTACTCCCCGGAACATTAGTTGAATTTGTGGCTTGAAGCGGACGAGACCTTGATGTCCGAGCGCGTACCACTTTCACACGTACGTGTCGCATATTTCATTACCCTTTTTTAGAGTTCCTTAGTCGAATAAGTTAACCCTTTTAGATTCGACATGTCTCTTTGTCAGATGGTTCGTCTACACCACCACAGTGAACAAGCTCACACATATAGATATTATGGTCTAGATGTTGCAGATGCGTTCCTGTCCTATAGCTTGGCTGTTAGGCTCAATGTTCAATAGATTTACCCATTAGATACTATACCCTCCGATTTGGAACACGACAATATCATCAGTAGCAAGAATTAGTAAAGAGGAGGATCCCTATCCGGGCGAGTTGTTTCACAGTACTCTCACCAATGGTTGGGAGTGACGCGGTTAACCTGTGCTCGCCTCTTACAAGCTGCCTGGTAGAAAAGCAGATTGGCTATTCTACACAGGGGACTCGAACCAGCACGGAGGAAGCCGTAATATCTAATAAGTTGAAATTTTTACAGATGAGATATTTCTGTTGCCGCTAAAGCAACAAATACATATGAGTAGACAGTGCTCCGATACAAGAAATGTCTCTTTTTGCAATTTTTACAGATGTTACGGAACCCTTCGTGCAAGACTGCAATTCGCACTTGACCAGTTTATTTTTTAAATTGAAGAAATTTCCGTATCTTCATGATTTGTTTTTATTAAATATAAGAGGCGAGCATAAGTTAACCGGGTCACTACCAACATGATCACTGGTGGTAGAGTACTACGCAGCAACTTGACAGGGTAGAGATAAACCGCCCTACCATTCCGACCGCTATAATGATATTATCGTATTCCGGTCCAGAGGGTAGGGTAGCTGGTAGACTTGCACATATGTCCTAATACCCCGACACAGACAGTGACACAGCTACAATATCTATAGTGTCTATAGGTCACGGTTGTCTTTTACCATCAGGAGATCTGTGTTCTTGCTCATTCTCTTATCTAATAAATAAAAATACAACCTCTTGTCGAACAGTGTAATCTTACTAATACGGTTCAATCTTACCTTTTTTTATACGGAACCCCAAAAATATGCTATTTCAACTTCCTCATCTTAGCCTTATTCCGTATTATATCAGATGATATCGAGGCTAGCTAACTGATCTAGGGCATTTGACTAGGACACCAGTTTTTATGCAAAGTGACTGCTATCTGACCTCTACAACCCAAAAGGGAAACTAGATCTAAACCTAGATTAGGTCAAATTCAATAAATCCGGGTTTCCTCGCGGTGTTTTCCTTCACGGTAAAAACACTCAGAAAATCAACATAAGTTAGAAAAACTCATTGGTACATGATGGGGTTCAAACCTGGACCGGTCGAATGGAAGTTTAATGCAACTACCTTGTGCAAAACCGCGTATGAAAGCTAGTGTTTCAGGAAAATCCTCTCTCCACTCTATAATCCTTTTAACTCCAAATATTTGACATTGTTCCAACTCCAACAAAACTATTCAAAACTCGGAAACTATTCGAAATCCCAATTTCGGGGTTTTATCACAGTTCAGGGGATTTATAGATAAGTGGTGAATAAAATTTGACATCGGATATAGTGACGGAACCCTCACGTAGCGTAAGTTGTTACAGTTTTCCCATATTCATATCCCACAAGCGATATACGACGTTATTTATATAGACACAAGGTACACATTTTTGAGTAGATCCTACATCACGGTATTATAGTTTTTATCCTTGTAGTATATAACTTCGTTAGCTTTTAAGTCGGAGTTCAGGCAGGTTTTTTTATCAAAAAATGTCCACCGCCAAATCAGTCACAATCACAGGCGACGTTATGCTTATTAGATAATTTGAATCAAGTAATAGAACAAGCTTCTCTACCCGGTAACTGAAACCAGGGCCTCTAGGGATGAGCAAATGGGAAAGAAGTATCGATATATATAATATCGATATTTTTCAAATGTATCGATAAATATTGACTAAAAATATTGATATTTTGATATTTTCTGCGCAATAAACGAATACCTGTAAAAAAAATTAAAAATGTAGAGTAAATACATATCTGGCTGTTTAGACATCAGTTTTATTATTCAAGTAAAGAAATTAAACTCATATAGCCTATCTTACTCTTCTTCTAAATTTGAGAAATTGGATTAATAAAATACATGATATGACATACGAGCAAATATCAGAGCTTTAAAAAATATATCGATTTTGATACGAATTTGATATCTGAAATAAATATCTAAAATCGATATATCGCGGGAAAATCTATCGCTGTTTTATATCGATTTTTTTTCTGAAAAAATATATGTATATTTTATATATCGATTTTTGTTAGCGTCAAAGTCGGACACGGACTAAGCATGGTATAAAATTATTGAATTACTAGCTGAATCCGCGACTTCTTCCGCGAACTTATTTAATTATTTTATTTTAAGCATTTCTCAAATAAAATTTTAAAGTCTTTGTCATTCCTTATTAAATTAGCTGTCTACCAGAGAAATTCCCGTCAAAATCAGTCCAGCAGTTTCAGAGATTAGTGGTTACAAACAGACAGATAGACAAATATTCTAAAAAATACTGTGTACTTCTAAGCATACATATCCATTGAGTAAAAAGCAGATAATTTAATATTACATACAGATATTCCAATTTTATTTATTTGTACAGATTAGTAAAAATTTCAACTGGCTCGCTGTCATGTTTTATGAGATACAGCCTGGTGGCAGACATACGTCCGAGTCTCAATGATAGAACCGGTTTCTACCGTTTCGTTACGAAACCCTAGAAAGGATTAAAATTTTCCGAATTATCACAATGATTGTTAATATCCATTAACAAAGCTCAAAATTAAGCTGATTATTATTGCTGATAATAATGCTAGAATTTCTAACTGCAAAACAGTAATAATGAACATTTAATTTGGAATTGTTATCACTTTGTGGGGCTATTATATTTTATCACCGTTTTTGTGAATTTGGGTCACGCTTTCGTAATAACACATAAACATAGCTCTGGTTTGTTATAAATGTTTGTTATGGGATTAAAAATTACCACGCCCATATCGGTGAAACGGTAGGCAGAGGTACACGTGCACCCATAATTAGCCGGCACTATCAGGTACATCCAGGACAAATCTCGAGTTTCCTCACAATGTTTTCCTTCACCATAAGAACCCTCGAAAAATGCGCTTGAGTTGGAAAAACACATGGCCCCACCGTGTGTTTTTCCAACTCAAGCGTGTATTTCTTACCATCAGGAAATCCATCTGCTTGTTTGCTTTCTAATATCAGAAAAAAAAGACTAAATTTTATAAGCTCCCAAACCCGGAAATATATACATCTATGACCGTAACAAAAATACCCGACAAGAATCGAATCCCAGCCTCGTAATTAGTCATAGGCGTATACATTAACCCGTCGGCTAACGCGGTCAGGAGAAACAAATATTTAATTTCATATATTTTCTTTTACAGGGCCATTATATATATTTTACCGGCATTTTTGTGAATTTGGGTCACGTTTTTACTACAATAGGGCATAAATTCACAGAGAACATAACGGGGCTATATTATATACTAAATGCGCCCGCGACTTAGTCCGAATTGAATTTAAGTAAGTAAAAGTAACCTAAGATACACCTTATTACATCTGCTATCTGTCTGTGAAAGTCTCGTCAAAATCAATCCAGCAGTTTTAGAGATTAGCGTGAACAAACAGACAGACAGACGAAAACTCTTTAAACCAGTGATTCCCAAAGTTGTCTATATCAACCGCTATGACAACGTGCAAGGGGTCTAAAGTCGTCGGGTCTAACGTCAGCTAAAAAGAAATTTGGTCCATGAAATTAAAATGAGGGTCCACGGTAGTGGATCTCAACACATACACAGATAGTGCCTATTCACTTTTATACTACTATCTTATATAAAGTTTTAACTCAACTTCCCTAATTTTGAAATTAGGAAAATTAAAAAATTAGGAAAAATAATAAATTAAAGTTGAAATTTGTAGAAACAGGTAGTAAAAATACGTCACAGGGTGTGCATTTTTCTTTTTTTTTTTCAAAACGTCATAATTTTTTAAATACATCACATAGATTTTCGTTTGTATTTTTCCGATAACTGTTATGACCTGGCCTATCAACTGGTACTGGCTTGACGTCGCGTCCCGGGACACCCTGTATATCAGAATTCAAATTGCCTCTGTGGTACGACTTTTGGTACGATTGTCACCTGAAGCCTATTAACACCGTTAGCTGAGTAGGATTCCGGGTTCAATTCCCAGGTCTGGCTACATTTCTTAATTGTTTTTCAGATTATTCTGAGAAAACATAGGTTGGGATTGGAATATGCCTGAAGTTGCGATAGGCTTGCCACCTATCACATTAGGGCCCTAGTACCTTAGCTAATCATGAGTGTCCTATCATATTTAATGGACTTACGAGTCGTGGATTTACTAGCACTCATCCGCTCTTTCTGGGACACCATTGGGGATAATAGGCGTGAAGGTACTTTTATAAAAATAAATAAATATCGTCACGCTCATATCCCAGAAATGTTAGACAGAGGTACATATGTACCCACGATTAGCCGACGATTTTAGGTCCCAAAATGTGATAGTTGGCAAGCCCTTTGCCATATCAAGCACAAATCCTATTTCAGGCTACGTTATGTTTTTCAAAGAAACTAAAATTACTTATAAGTTGCCCGTTTCTAATCGAACCCGGGACTTTGTAAAACAAAGTCGTCAAAAATTACTTCGAAAAGTAAGGAAGGACATAACAAAATTGTAAATAAGTAGCTGAATGAACTTACAGCAAGCGACGAGGCGGCGGATATCCGTTTTTGTTTTTCATTAGGTTTTGCAATCTTTGAAGCGGTAACTTTCAGATAAACGCCTTTCCCTGTTAAGTATGCTTTTGTTTTCGTAATTACTAGAAGTTTTTCTGGTGCCAATTCTGTTACACTTCGTGTAAGCTTATTTTAAGGGTACCTATGCTTTTTAGGGTTCCATACTCAAAGGGTAACAACGGGTAACAATCCTTACTAATATTATAAATGCAAAAGTAACTCTGTCTGTCTGTTATGCTTTCCCGCCTAAACAATTGAACCGATTTTAATAAAATTTGGTGTGAAGATAGAACTAAACTTGGGATAG
>DVZL01000032.1:0-36715 GCA_018236625.1 Lasaia peninsularis
CAAATGACGGTAGATTTAAAAAGATGTCATAGCTCCATGTAGGTTAGGCCACGAACTTTTGGATCCACCCTCGTATTAATAAAAGAAAGTTGTGTTCGTTACACGATTTATAACTCTAGCTGAAATGATTTGGCTAAAAATTGGTGGAGAGGTAGTATAGAATCAAGAGATGGACATAGTACCTTCACGCCTATTGTCCCGGAAAGAGTAGGCAGAGGTGTGTTAGTATATCCAAGACCCCCATTTAGCCAAGTTACTAGGGCCCATGCAGTGATAGGTGGCAAGCCTATCGCCACTTCCGGCACATTCCGATCCCGGGCAATGTAATGCTTACTCAGAAAAATATGAAAAACATTTAAGAAAAGTTGCCCGATCGGGAAATTGAACCGGGGACCCTACGTGGCAAACGGTCTTAACAGGCGACACCTGTGCCGTTACACCACAGAGGCGACATAGGACACAGGATACTTTTTATCCAGTTTCGTTTAGTTCTAATGAAATTTGCATGTGCATATCGGGAAGGTCTGAATACCTGTAAATGCAGTTGGTACAGCTAGTATTGTATCAAACTGCATAGAACAATTAAGTACTAAAAAATTATATTGAGTTAGAAAATGCTGGTAATTCTGCTGCCGCCACTAAACTTATTTTAGGTTATTGCTTTCATCTTTTAACTTTAGTAAAAGAAAGAGAAAAAAGACTTTTAGTCCTGTCAGATTAGTTTTTACGTGACATTTCTACGTAAACGTAGAAATAACGTAACGTATAAATATTCCGAGGTATAGACTAAAGTCTATACCTCGGAATATTTATTTTAAAAGCCGTACAAGTTATTGTCTTCTGACTAATTTGGCACGAATAAAATGTTCTTTCTCGTTTTATCATTTCAATGGAAAAAGCATACACAAAATGTGTTTAATTAGAGTGTAGATGTACCTTTTACCACCAATGAAAAAAAAATCCGTGGTAGACTAAAGGTCGGTAGAAATGTCACATATAACTAATGTGACAGGACTAAACGTTTTTTGTATCTTTCCTTACTTGCGTCGAAAGCAGATAGCGATAGGTATTTGTTATGATTAGCGTTAGTTAACGAAAACAGAATTACTAGCATTGCCAACTTTTCCAGGTGCAACAAAATGTTTTTATGAGCTAGACATTGTTGTTTGTTCATTGTCTATTCCCATATAAAATATATAGTAAGAAATTACAGTGGACTAAAGACATTATAAATGCTGCAGATCGCTGTCCTGTGGCCGGGGTGCTAGACCAGATGTGTGCGTCAGGATTAGGTCTGGAACCATACCAGTTAAAATCAAATAGTGCACATGAACTAATAAACTTAAAAAATGTCTGGTTAGTATGTTATTTTGGGGAGCTGAATGTCACTTCAAGAATAATAAATTTAAATATTATGTCCGTTGTTCTTCGGTTTCGTTTCAAATTTCGTAACCATAACGTAATAATATATTACCATCGTCATTTTTAGGGTTCCGTACCCAAAGAGCAAAAACGGAGCCCTATTATTAAGACTCCGCTGTCCGTCTGTCTGTCTGGCACCAGGCTGTATATCTCATGAACCATAATAGCTACAGTTAAAATTTGCACAGATGATTTATTTCTCATGCTGCTATAACGACAAATATTAAAACAGACTAAAATTAATATATAACGGTTGCTCCAATACAACAAACGCGATTATTTGTTACATATGATTTTTATTACAGTAACACGGAACCCTATGTGCGCAAGTCCGACTCGCACTTGGCCGGTTTTTAGCATCTGCACCTGCTAAGCGTATTGTCATGTAAAACATGCAAGTTTATTAATTTTCTATGCTCTATATCTCCAATGCCAAATGCTTTTAGTTTTAAACAGAAGACAACATAAATCATAATCAGCTTAACAGATTGGTACATCAGATGAATATAAAAATATATCTTTGTCATTTTGTTGTTTTACAGTCTATTGTTATTGCTTCTGTGTTCGAGCGTAGTTTGTGTCCAATTTAGACTCATGAGGTACCGGATTCGATTTCCGGTTAGAAGAACTAGTTCGATGAGCTTTAGTATATTTGAAAAACCTAACGTTGCCTAGAATTAGATTTGTACTCATTAACCAGTGCCAACAGTAGTACGAATAAAATATGCAATATAATAGCAGTGTATGATGTAGGTAGCCGAGAAGACCTAGGTTGACATACCACGACCAAATTGTTCGTGTATTATCGGTATATCGGGTGGTTCAAGAATCTCCAAAACCTACGTGTTTGGATGAATAATGTAACGCATGTGGAGGAAACTAGACAAGTATGTAGGAATCGTGATTTGGCACTCGATACTATCTGCCTACCTTGCAAGGCATCTAGCGTGAAGATGTAATAAAAGGGCGCCCGGGCAGCTATGGCATATTGATAAAAATATTTATCATAAATTGATCTCGCACTGATGCAACTAATATTACTACACGCAAGTGCCCTATATTCTAGTTAGCTAAATTCAGCAATACGTTTTCCTAGAAATAAACGTCTGAGTGTAGTAGTTAATGTTCTAGAGGGCAGTAAAATGAATTGGCATCAAGGAGACTGGCCGGGAAATGTCGGCTATATAGTTAATTCAAAGAATGCAAGTCGTACGCAATAGCAATCAACTTTTGAATGCGATGAATTTCCAACGGCATAGTAATACGTACGTACTTCACGCCAGGCCTCTGGCGTGGTAGGCACAGAGAATCGAGTACTAAGTCACGATTCCTACATACTTCCATAGCTTCCCTATACCTTCTACCTATATTCCAGCCTCGGATAATACTCCAGCAGTTTCATAATGGTATGTCAAACTAGGTTTCATTTGGTACCTACCTACAGCTTTCCATATTCTTGCTAATCTCAAATAATTTTGTTTCGTCAATCTTTTACGTTTCATTCTTTCCACATGACCTAGTCATCGGAGCATGCCCTTTCCAATTTTTACACCGACTTTCAATCCCACTCTTTCTCTGATCACACAATTACGAATGCGGTCTGCGAGCGTTATGCTTTGTACATTGCAGAGCGCATACATTTTGACAAACTTGCCTAGCTTCCTCTATATTCATTACTCCTTTCACATAAACATGCTGATTCGGAGACTTGATGCCACCCTCGCATAATACACGACCAATTTGGCAATTTGGAATACTATTAACAATTACAATATAAATATTGGTTTGTACTAATTATTATTGTTTATGGACTGTTTGACTGTGCGTTTTTCCGGCTATTTTTGGAATAGCTGTTGAACCAATTATAACACGACTCTTACAGATAGCTGATATAAAAAGTAGTAACTTAGACAACTTGTAAGTTTATTTTATACAACTGTACGAAAATCATATAATTATAAAACATAAACAATAGTAATCAATCAACTTATGAATGCCGTGAATTTCGAACGGCATACTAAAAACAATTATATATAAAGATTGGTTTATGCTAATTATTATTATTTATGGCGTTTTGATTGCCGACCGCCTCGTTAGTCGAGCGGTTAGCCTACTCGTCTCGCTACCGACCAACCGCGAGGCTCGGGTTCCATTACCGATTAGGACAGGCATTTGTGTGATGGACATAGAACTTTAATTCCCTATTTCAACGCTTTCTTTTGCAATAAAAGATGTTCTACATCATTTCCCCGTGTCAATTTTTTTAACAAATCATATAATTTGCTTACTTTTGGTAATAGATAAATGTGTATAAAATCACCAAGAGATATAAAACAAAATCGCTTCCTGCTGTCTGTCCCTATCTTAGATCTTTAAAACTACCCAATGGATTTTGATGCGGTTTTTTTATAAATATAGTAATTCAAGAAGATTTATATATGCATAATACATAAACGTACGAAGCCGGGGCGAGTCGCTAGGGTTATAATTAATGCATTATATTCGGCAATGGAAAATACTCTCATATTCGTCTCATTAAAAATTCTGCGCAGCAAACGTTCCAACGTGAGTGCAATGTTCAATGAACAAGCCGCAGACAGATATCATGCCACAAAAACAGGTTTGCATGTCTCGGTGTTTGCGGTCATAGCGCCCGAGGATGTCTATGCTCGAAAGGATCACTGAGAGGACAAAGAGGACCCCTCCTTCCTGTGCACCTCGTCCTGTTCACTACATCGAAACGTATCATTTTATATGCGATCATTCATATCAAGTAACATGAATGATATTAACTGAGGCGAGCGTGACGAGACGTATTCCACGAACATGTATACAGCGGCCGATTAGAGCCCGCACCCGTCCAACAAACCAGATCATGATCGTCAGATGCTATTATTTAGTCACGTACGATGTATAAAAAATAAAACCAAAAATTCGTGCTTTTAGCTTCGATGTTGTTGCAAAAAACTGTGCTTAACATGGTAAGCGCTTATTCACAAAACTACCAAAACGTGAGGGACTATTTCTTACAATAAAACGTTAGCAGATGTATCTAATACTCGGTGGTCTAGTGGTACGCGCTTCAGACTTCAATTTCGGCAGTCCAGGTTCGAAATCCACCATGTATAAATAGAGTTTTTCTAACTTAAGTATATTTGCTGAATGCTCTTACGGTGTTGGAAAACAACGTATTTTTTTTACATAACGTTTTTAAATATATACAACTCTGCTTTAATTAGTATGTACTGAGCAATTATTATTATTATTTACCCATTTTACACTTATTCAATTTTAATGGTCAACGTATTATAATTTTAAAAATATCACACCCTGAATGAAAATTTCTAACCATTTAAATTTCTGGTATAACTTTAATTATAGATATAAGTAACTAAAGTTAAACGTATTTTTTTTCTCAAAATGTTGTCCATCCATAAAAATTGTTGCATTTTATTCACAACATCACCATCAAATGTTAGGAAATCCTTTCAAAAAGTGTAAATGTACGTATTATTAAAAAATTGCAGTTTTTGTATTAAAACTAGTTAAAACCATTTCACAATATCATCCCTACTTAATATTAATAAAAATGTGTAATCGTTGTTGACTACTGTGACACTTTTACTACGTCGATTTGAATGACATTTGCTGACATGGCGCATATATGGAGATGACTTTGGAAAAGCACACAGACTTAATAGTAATTATCTAGTTATTCAAAGTAACTTCATATTTAATACTTAGCATACATCCGTTGCTCCCAATAACATGTATCTAATTTTCGATCCCGTACTATTCTATACAATATAAAGGTTCTTATAACAAAACAATCCCATTAGTTTGCTCAGGAAGTCCTTATTTAATATTAGACAATGTTTAGATAATGAACAAACTGCTTCAACAATACCATCCCGTTATGCAATTGAAAAAACAAATACAGCGAATGTATCACCTAAAAATCGGGCAAGGGTGAGTCGGACTTGCGCATGAAGGGTACCGTATCATATCTACCAAGTATCAACTATAAAAAACAGCGAAAATGTCATTTTAAATATTAAAGAAGCATATTATAATATACACAGCTTACGCGACACATTTGCAAGTATCATCTGTTGACATGAATATCACTAAATTATAAATATTCATTCAGTTTATTCATTCAGTCTAATATAAACTCAGACTACCACTTATGACTGACTGACTGATCCCGAATTGTTCTCCCAGGAGTATGTTTACCCGGAACATGGTGGTACTGTCGGATAGAGGATGGTCTCAGGACACCCAGAAAAATCCGAAACCTTGGAAAAGTTGACCTGATAAAAAGTCAATCGATGGCCCGCCGAAACGGTGACATTAATTTAAACCGTTTAAACGAACTTTTTCTCTATGATAGTGACAGTTACCAAAGTCATCGAAAAAAAATCCAAAATGGCGGAAACAAGATGGCCGCCATACAAATTTGAATTGCCTATATTTCCTAAACGGTTAGAGATACAGATTTGCTTCGATAGTAAAATTTGATGAGGCTTAAAGGGGCTTTTTGGATTTGAATTTTTATTTCAAGATGGCGGCCATTTTTTTTAAATATTTTTTTGGCCAATCAAGGCGTGTTTGGTGTCTTTTAAGGAGTAATCAGGGTCGCTGATTACGAATTTGACATTCGTTTTGAAATCCAAAATGGCGATCGACCACAGCGAGGCCGCAGGCCGAGCTGTGAGCGCGCTGTAGTCGGCACACCCAGGTAATCTCGCGAGCTGCTTGCAGCTCGCGCAACGCGCAAGCAAGTGCGTGGCCACCGGGTCAAACCGCGAGCTGCTTGCAGCTCGCGCAACGCCCAAAATCTAGTGTTCCAAAAAGAGTGTGGCTACCGGGTCGAAACGCGTGCTGCGAAGCAGCTCGCGTAACGCCCAAAATCTAGTTATAAATATTCAGTCTAATTATATCGCGATCTAAATAAGCACATCTATTGGTCAGTTCGGGTCGTTCGTTGTATTACTTTATTCTGTATTTTAGTGTTATAGCGGCAACAGATACCAAAAAACATGTGAAAATTTTAACTGTCTAGCTTTCACGGTTCATGAGATACACAGACGTACAGCAGAGTATCAGTAATAGGGTTTCGTTTTTACCCTTTAGGTAAGGAACCTTAACAATAAACACGGCGAGTGTAGCACCTAAAGATTAAATTAAAAATGAATGAATATATAATCGTTATTTCATGAATGATTGTAGATAAACGAAAGAACGAACGGGCGAGTAATAAAAACCTCAACGAAGCATTGTATCTCATTATAGAAGTAATTAAGTAGAACAAACACGTCAATCAAACCGATAGTATTGCGGATGCTCGCGCGGAGGGCCAAACAAAAGGAAGCGTCATGTATCTCTTTTCCGAACAATGTCAGAACAAGATAGATTTACTGCTCGTCCCGAGAATAAACATTGACAATTATAACAAAATTCTGTTGTTCTATGATTTTATTGCAAATTTCTAAATCTTTGTCAAAACGAAAAAAAATATGGATTTTCGCGGATATAACTCACTCCAAAAATATCGCTTTTTCGGTCAAGCGTAGTCGGTGTCTGAATTTGACGCTTGAAATCTCGGGCTCGATTCCCGGAAATACTCATACCGGGATAGGTATGAGTATTTCCAGTTTATTTGAAAAACATAACGTAGCCTAAGATTGTATTTGTGCCCGATATGGCAACGGAATTACCTGTCACATCGTTGGTGTATATGTATTTCTGCCTACACTTGCGGGGTATGGGTGTGAAAATATAAATGTTATCCCATAATTTTTTTTTGTTTTTAATATTGGTATTCTATGTATTTTTTTAATTAAACCGGGGCAATACACGCACAATCCGAGCGACTTCAACTATGCAAATTGTATGACCATTTCCTTAATTGTTTTTGTTTAATTCGTACCCAGTTTTCTGCCCGCGGCTTCGCCCAGGTGAATTATTTTAATGACACAGATAAATTTCAAACGTCAGAATTTTTTCCCTCTAATAATAGATATGGCGTATCTATTATAAGACGGCGTATCTCATTTAACTCAATCTCTGGTCAACTCTATTTCTGTACCAAATTTCATCAAAACCGGTTCAGTGGTTTAGGCGTGAAAACGTAACAAACAGAGAAAAAGAGCTACTTTTGCATTTATAATATTAGTAGGGATTGTAACGACAAACTTCTACGTTAAAATTCACTTCGCTATTTTTATAAGTAAATTTACAAATAGAGAAGAGGTTATTTTGGCATCAACATATTTGCATGCATATTTACGAATTTTAAAACTTTTACAATATTTTTTTAAACAAATATCCTATGCATGTGGAGCGTGTACACCACCCAACAGAAGAGCCGTACAGATCTTAAACGCGAATCATAAACCTAAGATTACTGTCAACATTAGTATGGAAGATCAAAAATATATGACGTAGCAATATACGCCTTTCCGAAAATGCCGATTATCAAGGTACACCATAAAAGTTAGAAACTTTGAGTGAAATCTTTGGAATTTTCTATTTTATCTACAGAAATTTGTGGAACCAATCTAAATGCAATGTGGACAACAACACGTTGAATGTTTATCTAATGAAAAGTCGACTCGAGCTCCAATCAATTAAGTAATCGAGCTTATATCTTGCGAAGAGATAAACGCTTTTGCTCATAAATAAATATATCTACATAATTATATGTATAATCATCGGCGTCTACTGCTAAATGTTTAAATAGCTCTTATCAGTTTAACTGAATATTAGTACAGACAATCGGCTGTTTTAGTTATAATAGTTGCATGTCATATCCAACTTACTTTAGTTAAGTTCTAGAAAAAATAAAAAAAACCGACCAAGTGCGAGTCGGACTTTAGTCGGAACTAAAAAAAAACGCGTTTTATACGTTACTAGCGACCCGCCCCGGCTTCGCACGGGTGGACATTAACGGCAACCTGCTTCATAGATGTGCACCCCTCTCCCCTGCGGTTTCGCCGTGCGAGTCGTGCGACACATATTGGCCGGCGACCATCATTCATTTTAACACCAATGACAATTTTAAATTCGTAATATCTTTTTATAGATTGTCCGATTGGAATAAAATAAAAAGTAATTTATAGCTATTAAAACAATCTCAATACATAGTTTATTTGGATAAGGATTAGTATTTGACGATGACATGGGCTAATAATTTTAATTACTTTTATTCCATGGAGAAGTAGTTATAATGGCTAAAATATACATGTTTGGTTTATACTATCGCGGACATTTTTGTAGGTATTATTGAGTTCTACAACTTTTTTATAGAAGTGAACCATACATCTCTAACCATTTAGGCAGCGTTCGCGAGAATCGTTAACGTACGGCAGTTTTTTCTTCGACTTAGTCCACAATTTTCACTACCACGAAAAATCCTATCTATTTTCCGGGGTAGAATATAGCCTATACGGATTTGGAAGAATCCCTCTAAGTAATGATAAAATAAATTTTGAAATCGGTCCAGTAATTTTTGAGCCTATTCAATACAAACATTCAAAAATACATTTCCTCTTTATAATTTTCCTCTTTATAATATTAGTATAGAATATAGAATAGATAGTAGTTATATGTCTACGTTGTATGTATCTACTACTTACATGCATCGCGATTAAAATATGCATAGCGACATCTATTGGTTGTAAGGAAACAACAAAAATCACATTAGATATTTACTCTTTTTATTATTTAGCAGCCGCGGCAGCAGTTTATGAGATACAGCCTGGTGACACAGATAGCAGAGCTTTAGCAAAAAGACCCGGTTTGTACCCTTTGGATTCATTACCAAAAAGAATGTTCCCGTCCTAAACAGACAGTTTGACAAAAGATGTGATGTAATCTTTTGTCAAACTGTCTCGATGAAACACGTACTGAAGATCATAAATTCGTAAGCATTTTATTTAGCTGACGATACGATTGCGTATTTTATGAACATAAACTGTTCTAGCGCTCTTAATACCCAACGTATGTATGTAAATGTGATTAAGCTCCTCTTTGCAAACGAGAGGTAAACGCGGTTTTATAAGAAAAGGAACCTTGACCGACTTATATGTCAGATAAGCTTACATAGTGTCTTGGAATCACGACACTAACATAATTTTCCTTGAGTTCCAAAATCGCAGATTATGGACACTTAGGTATTGCCAAATTTATGTATTGTATGTAGAGTCAAATGACTAAATTCTATGAACTATGCTTAGTAGTTATTACAAAAAAATCAGAAAACTAAGCTAGAATATAACATTTCTTGGTGTCTATCGCCTGTGTGATTGATTCAAGTGTAGGGCAACTTGCTTTGACTTTGTTCAATTTATTTAAAAAGCAACGTTGGAGATTGGAAATGAAATGAAATTTATTTATTTGCCGAATATGTGTGTTAAAAGTTTTTAATTATACCAACATATTCTAACACAATGTGGTGTGCAAATATTTTAAGACATAATTCATATTATGTACTATAATTATCTTATTATCTATAAACATTATTTTCACACGAGTTATTTTAACCCTGTCTACCATAAACTACCCGATATTCCGACGATATATGTGCTCGATATGGCGACGAACTTGCTACTTATCATATCATGGGACCCCATAATTTGGCTAATCGTGGATGTATAAGTGTGAACTCTACCCACCTCTTCGGGGATAGGGGCATGACGATATTTTTTTCCTCGGTGCACTATTTTTTGTTAAACTATATTTCCAAGCGAACTATGTAATGCGGGTCAATTGACAGTAGTCTGTTGCTATTATAGTAATCTAGTACCTGGGTAACCGAGCTTTGCTTGGTATTTTTAGTACCTACATCATGTTAGTTTGGAATAATATTTATATTATATAACCTTGCAAATATGAATATTATAAAAAGAGAAAAGATAAAAAAACTATCGGACCGAGATTTGAAACCGGGTTTTAAGGCGTTTTAAGGCACCCGTTTCCAACCGAGCTATTTTAACTTCGTAAATGGTGCTGAAATTTAGCTTCATATTCTAATAATATTGTACCAGGCAACCACTGTTATTAATAAAAATGTCTTAGCAACAAAACTCTAGTAAGTAAGTCTAAGATCGGTTATTGAAAACGGCCATTAAACGACATTTTTTTTAAAAAAAACCTAGCTAAATTACCAAAATACAAAATTTAAAGAAAATCGTTCGACCCGATTCCGAGATCGTTGATATATACAATATACATATACGTATAATGTATATATACAGCAATTGCTTGTTTAAAGGTATTAGAAAATATAGGAGTTAATCAACGATATTAATACATTAAAAAAACAATAAAACACATCAATGCATATCATCACACAAACGCATATCCAGGAATCAAACATAATCTTTATCTTTGATAGCTTTAGGCATGAACGATAATGATTTGACCAACGAGTTGAACGTAAGAAAAGTAGAGTATACATTCTAAACAATAGGTTTGTAACTGTCCGTAGTATAACTTCAAAGTAAGCTATTAGCCGAAATAGGTTACTTAGTGTAATAAATCGTTAAAAACAAAATATAGTTTAATTAGTTATAGCTGGATGACCAATAAACAACACTAGGTACTAGTAGTAAAAGTTTTCCCGTGTTGGCCCAGGTCCCTTAAGTAGAATAAACTATCTGCCTCCCTACCAGGCAGCTAGTAAGAGGCGAGCAACTGGGTCACTTCCAACATGACCAAAGAGTGCTGTGCAGCAACTTGCATCTACCGCCTTACCTATTCCTGCTACCATAATGACATTGTTGTGTTCCGGTAGATTTGCACGCAGACAGTGACGCACCAACATCTATAGTGTCTAAGGTGGGTAGAATTAAAAATATAAACTTGTATTTGCTATTACTTTAGTTTCGGTATTCTTTAGGTTTAAGGACACTCACACACAATATTCATATTTCTTTATATTCTATTTTTGTATTTAGTAAAATAATAACGCGGGCGAAGCCGCAGGCGGAAAGCTACTAAATTTAAGATTAAGGCGGCTTACTTGGCAGAGCTGAATCCGAGTGAGTCACAAAGAACTCTAGAAATGTTATGGCCAGTACTTGAGGATCATTCGGACGCTTTTGCATCGTAATTAAAAACAGGCTACCGCTAGATGAAGTTGGCAATCACTGTATGTCATAAATTATAGACTAGTCCATAGCCGCATTGATCTTGTGCTTGTTCTGGCTAATTTCAGAAATTACAACATAGATTTATATCTTATATTTAGGATGCCGTACTTGAAGAGCAAAAACGGGAGCCTTTAACTAAAACTGCTTGCCGTCTCTCTGTCTAGTGACAGTTTAGTGGTTGTACCTTATGAAACATGGATAAAATTTTTGCTAGATGGAGTATTTCAGTTACTACAAAAGATACTACAAAAACAGAATAACAATAATGTTCCCGTACAACAAACGGATTTTTTCTCGATATTTATAACGTCAACAGATAAATGCTTTTGAAATATTAACAGAACATTTAGTGGAAGGTAAATAAAAATAATTAATTTAAGATAAATATTTAAATGAGGTGATTTTTTGCCTTTTTTTATAGATCCAGAACCCGTGGGCGAGTCCAACTCGCACTTCACCGGTTTTTTTATATCAACGCTTCCCATCGGAACTGCAAACCCAGGCAGGTTATTAAAGTCTAATAATACACTTCGGTAGTTTTAGATCTATTACCTATCTAACACCACTACAATAACCGCCATCCAAAGTATATTTTTTAGACTGCGACTATCAACATTGACCAGGTAACCTAGTCCAGTCAAACTGGTACTATTACGTCTCACATTGAATGCAGATAGCTAATTAAAACGTCAATAAAATATATAATTTAAATGAACACGTAAATATTTACTGTTCTAGCCGGAGTTTAATATTTTTATCCTCAAATGACGCAATAGTGGTCAACTGGATTAGCAAGAATGCGATCGTGCAGGCATTCGGTAAATCTGAATATTCCAAACAAATGAGATAAGCCAATTAACGTGAACTGATACTGTAGAGCCAGCCTCGCCCCTAAGTCATGTTCGCTGTGCCACACGACTTCTGAATTGTAACTAAATATTTTAAATACTTGTCTAGATAACTTAATAATATGTGTAGAATTTATACTTTCCATCGTCGGCACGTGGTGGAATTCTATTGTATATGCACTTTTTCCTTTTTTCTCCTTTATTCCACAATATTTACTATTTTAATTTTATTTTTATATTTCACATTATCCAACCAGTTTCAGTTTTTACAGTATCATCAGGACTAATAAAGCTAAAGACAAATAAGTTTAATACCTACACATCGTACAGTATTAGTATTAGTCTGTGATGTTACTTCACTTATTCCATAAAAAACGTAAAAAAACCCATATCATACTTTTCTTAATTTCCCAATACATTGATGTTTTCAAAATAATAACTATGGACAAGTCATAGGCCTCGTTAGGCCAAGTAAATAGTTAATAGGCAGAAGTAATAACTGTAGTTATAAGTACAAGTTTATTAGTCCAATGATTGAGACATAAATTCTAACTTTATTGCCATTTTATATCGTCAGTATTATTTCAGCTAATGAAATATAGTTTAAGTATCTTTATCCGATACAAAATAGCGTTTTAAATACAATGTACCGAAAGATGGCGTGTCTAAGTACTGTGTACGGAGATTACACTTTAGTGGTACATGATAAACAAACACACGGTTTTCGTATCTTCTTCTTCACCTTAGTCTTCCTGTTTCTATATCAGATGATATCGAGATCGGCTACATAATCTAGGGCGATGATTCCCAAAGCACTCCAGGTGGACCCTCAGGAGTCCACGAGATATTCACCGGGGTCTACGTTGGCGTGAAACTCACCCGCCGCCAATTTCCATCGCTGGGTTTTCACATTTTCGATGAGTTTTGGGAATTGGTAAAAGTGAAGCAGCAGAGGGTACCTACACCGAAAACAGTTAATTTTCAAAAAATGGTCAAGAGCTGACTGGTGCCCTTGCGAACAAACTGCACAAACTATGGAATTTTCATACTCGTATATAAAGTAAATCAATTATATTTTGCGAATTATTTCTATGTTCGAATGTAGTTGGTGTCCGAATTTGACGAACGAGCTCCCGGTTTCGACTCTCGGGTAGGGCAACCTGTTCTCATGAGTTTTTCAGTTTATTTAAAAAATATAAGGTTGCCTGGGATTAAATTCGACACAAAATTGGCACCTGTCACATCATCGGACCTAACATCGACGGCTAATCGTGGGTGCATATGAAGCTCTGCCTATTGCTTTAGTGATATGTGCGTGGCTATATTTTTATTAATTTATTTAATTTGCTGACGTAAGCGAAGCCGTAGATAAGAATAACGTGGCGTAAAACTAAAACTGCTCGTACAATACGAGAGAATATCAATTCAACCTTTCTGGATCGTGATATATGAAACCATAAACTGGTAGTAGGAAACCACGATAAACGTCAGTAATAGGACGGCAACATGTCAGTGACCGGCGACGGAGCGTTGTACAACATTTAACAGAAATTGATTTATCGTTTATTGGTTATTCGCTGAATACACGTACGATGTGAACACGGAGACAAAGTACATGCATATGTTCACGCCAAATCCCTTCCATGACAGGCAGAGAGTATCGAGCGCCATGTGACAGGATTCACATTTATTACTTTCTTCATACAAACACGCCAGTTTCGCAGACGACATCACCCTCGGATATTCAATTGTTCAGCAACTTGGACTTGGACACTAGCAATTGGTCAGGGAATGTCAAATTTGACAAGAACAAAGACTTTCTTTCTTGACAATCTCAAATCGTTCTGTTTTGTTAAATTTTCACGTTTCATTCTTTCCTCATGACCGAGCCATCGGTGCATCGCCTTTCCAATTTTTAGACTTTCATTCAATCCCACTCTTTCTCTGATCACACAATTATGAATGTGGTGGAGCGTTATGCTAGGAACTTTGCAGATCGTATGCATTTTGATAGCATTTAATATTTCAAGTGAAAGTCAAAAAAAGTCAAAGGTATAAAAAAATAATTAAGCATATCTCATGCCTAAAACCATTTTGAATCTAAATAATTTTGGAATCCTTTGAACGTTATACTCTCATACAATCAAAATGTGTGGACCGTGTAACCTCCACATGCTGCGGTGACTGTTGTGGCAGTAGCTGCAGGTGCTGCTGCCCGAACATTACACGTGCTGTACGAAGATCTGCTAATGCCCCTTCTGTGCATCGAATGTCTTGCGATATCTGTTTAGTGTGTTAAGCATTTAGGTGTGTGAGTTTGTCTTACTTTCATGCTGTTTCTGAGATATCCAACTCTCATTCCATCTCATTAAAATATTATTTCGAAAATTAATAGAATCAGGCGTTACTTTGCGGAAACTCATCATTCAAATTGTTATTTTACAAAATTCCACCAAATAAACGCAGTAGTAATTCCACCAAATAATCAAGAAAGACACACAATTCACGCTCAACAGTCTCAACGTACGTTTCGCCTCGCAAACGAAGCATCTTCAGAAGAAGTTTACTGCACTCCGCCACTGTAGTGTGAGGAGTGTGTAGCTTTTGTTGTTGGTGGAACTTTACAAAACAACAGTTATTTTTTTGTTTACATTTTTTGGTTTTCTTTACACTAGGATGTAAGCCCATTTCCTTCAAATCGTCTTTCATAACGGTGATCAGTTTTTGGATACAACCTTATGGACAATATAATAAAAAAACACATAAAATAATCACTTTAAAAAATACATCTTATTTACCTATATAAAGGAAAGTTGTATTAGTTACACTATTTATAACTTAAGAACGGTTCAGATAAAAATTGGTGGAGAAGTAGCTTACAATTAGGAGACGGACACAGGATACTATTTATTATGTTCCGTGCTCATGAAATTTTGTGTGTATATCGGGTAGGTCTGAGAATCCAACATCTTTTTTTATACCCTCAGTGTCGGCGGTACGAAGTCAGCCGGGATAGCTAAATTGTATATATAAAAAAGTAGGTATAGTTCAATTTTGAACCTAAACATAGATAGTATCATTCGAAAAAATGAAAGTGTAATATATTCTGTCCATTTTTCTGTTGGCAGAAAGAGTGGACTCAGCAATGCTCAAATGGCCTACAAAGCTGATTTAATACTGTTTGCCAGCCGCCCATGGCACAAGATAAGAGGCTAGAGAGATCACTCGAAGGGGGTTATTTTTATGTTGTAAGCTTCGCCCACCCCTAAATCGTAATTGGCTCATAAAGCCCGCACGCGCCAGAAACGCGTTGGAAGCGAAATTAAATATCACAATATACACCTTGTTATGGTTTTGTAGTTTTGATACAAGTATATGTTTATTTGTAGCTGTAAGAGGAAAATAAAATAAATAAACATCATCACGCTCATAGCCCCGAAAGGGTAGGCAGATGTACGTACCCATGATTAGATAAAGATATTTAGTCCCATGATGTGACAGGTGGCAAGTCCGTCGTCATATCGGGCACAAATCTCTATCCTTATAATGTTTTCTTTCATCGTAAAGGCACTCAGAAAATTTACTTAAGTTAGAAAACTCATCGGTACAGGGCGGAGTTCGAACCTAGAGTAGCAAAATGAAAGTGCAAAGCGCGTACCACCGAACCTATTTGAAAACTGCCTTAATTTTCACCACCACCGGCCTCTAGGCAACTAGGCCACCGAGGCTCTCAAGAGGAATATGTGAGCAAAATTTTAGCAAAGCAAAGTCGATTACATTTTTATGTATATTAATTTAAAATCAAGATCTACAAATCCAACAACATTTCAGTCAATGGGTGTAGATATAAAAATAAAAATATTCAAAAGAGACATATCCAATCATCAACGATAAAAACCGGTTTCGCGCACGAAAGGGATCCATACCATTCACCTGTAAAGACTCTAAAAATTCACGTTTGTTGTATGGAAACCCCCTTTTAAATATTAGTTTTATAGTTATTATAGCGGCAACAGACGTACGAACACGTCATCTATGAAAATTTGAACTTTCTAGCTATCACAGTTTATGAGATACAGCCGGATGACGGACAAACAGCGGAGTCTTAGAAATAGGCTTTTTCCTTTTTGTTACGGAACCCTAACTTCATGTTTCAAGGGAGACATATTCAATAAACCAACAAAACCTTTAATTCACTGATATAACCTCGAGGGATCGCATACGATGCAGAATATGCAAGCCGGTAAACACGCGGAAAGAGAGCCCACACGTAATACAACCGTCTGGCCGGTGCGCGCAGAACACACAAAACCTGTCCCAGCACGCGGCGCGGCGGGACACGCTTCGGTTCGCGGTAATCGAAAATTGCTATAAGTGGCCGGACCCACTCGAGCCACTGAAAGAAACCTACACGTGCAATTAGCAATAACATTTCTACTGACATACATTTTATTTAAATACTAAGGTTTTTTGTACGTTTGTTTATAATATCAAATTGAAATCTATTATTACATTAGATTAGAAAATCGACTATATTTTCAGATAACTTATACAGAAACACAGAATTTTCGAACAATTTTATAAAAATATCGTTGAATATTTTAGGGCATCTAATATATATTTTTTACTAACAATACACGGTAAGTCATATTTTCGCATTGTCGTGTTCCGATACGGAGGGTGGGGTAGCCAGTAGACTTGCACATAAGGTCTAACAACTCGACCACAGGATAAGGTCGCTCCTAAAACTTCTATGGTGCCTATAAGCCTCGCTTCTCTTGTCAAATACTCCCAAACATACTCTCCATATACACGCCGAGTCCCTTGCGGGGTAGGCAGAGAATATCTAGTGCCAAGTGTCACGATTCCACGGTGGCAGTGCAATCCAGTTAGGTTTTAATCTGGTTGCTGGAGAGTTTGTATTTCCGTTTCTTCTCTAGACTGGCTGGGTTTTGGAAACGATGGTAGTTTACGGTACTACGGTCTACCATGATTAAAACTAAGTCAGGTATAAATTTATGTTTGGCAAATTAGTCTATAATAATGATTAGTAATAAATAAAAATAATTTGTTAAAATGTGGTGGTTTATTAAATTAGTCGGATAAAAGCTTTTTTACACGAAATATTCCGCAAATAAATTATTTTAATTTTGCTTGATTTGTTACATACTTGCCTAGCTTTCTTTACATTAATTATTATCTTCATACAAATACACCGGTTTGCGGCTTTTGACACCACCCTCGGATAATACACGAGCAATGAACCAAAAACTAAACTTTTAAACTTCAATTGACATGTAAAAATAAAAACAATCGTCACGCCCATATCCCTAAAAGGATAGGCAGATGTACATATATACCCACCTTCACCATTCAAGTTAGATGGAGAGGTTCGAACCTGGACTACCGACATGGACCGACCGAAACACGTAACACTAGACCACCGAGGCTCTAAATAATTAAGCAGAACCAAAAAGACACAATAAGTATATTATAATATTGTAGGAATTGGTTTCTTGTTTATTATAATCACGAGTTTCTTAGATTTTTAGAGCGAAGGCAATCGTTATTTGAAATATTTATACGTCGATTTGCTTCTGGAATCTGGGTGCATGTATCACGCAATGTAATTTTCAAATTGTGTAAACACTTACATCAGGGACATCAAAGCATGCGATTGGTTTTCTAAACGGAAACTACGCTGAATGGCGGCATACACGGCTCATCAGCAAACTTTTGACACATTGATAAACACAAAAAAAACAACAAATTATAATACAACTAGCTTTCCGCCTGCGCTTTGCCCGCGTGATTTATTCCTGACTTATTACACTTATTGTGAAAATATTAAAATTATTAAAAAAATATACCATATTTTTAATGTAATCGGTTAAAAGTAGCCTATGAGTTATCCTGATGTATAAGCTATATTATTATTAATGTAAAATTTCGTTAAAATCCGTGCAGTAGTTTTTACGTGAAAGAGTAACAAACATCCTTACATCCATCTATACTTACAAACTCGGTGGTCCAGCGGGTTCGATTTCTTGGTAGAGCAACATGTTCTTATAAGTCTTTCATCTCATATCTCATAAACTATCATAAAAAAATAATATTTGGCACTGGATTTGTGACTGATATGAGGACGGACTTATCACCTGTCACATTATAGGACCAAAATCGTATCTTTACCTATTAACCTACTTTATATCAAAAACTAATTTATATAAAAGTATCTAAAACGAGGAGACACGACTTAAGGTTACAACGAAGGCAATGAGGCTGGAGCTTTACATAATCAAATGTGACGCAACTACAATGCGGCAAATGGAACAATTTGTATATAAACCGAGTAAATATATATAGATATCAAGGGTATTATGTTTTATTAGATGCATTGTACATAGATGCTTTCACTTAAAGATAAAAGTTCAATGAGGAAGCCCACCAACTGAGACGATGGTGAACCGAAACTCTCGAAGCCTGTAATTATGATTTATTGAGACGTTTAGATCATCTTGGTTCAAATTATATTAACAGACAATAGAAGAATAATTGAATTTATAAATATACTACCACAGCCCGTCGCTTCTCCCGGATAAATTATCCAAAGGAAAAAAAAATCGGATTTATAATACTTATTGCGTAAAAACACACCCTCTATTTATATAGTCGGTTAAAAAGTAAAATGTGTTATTCTCATGTATAATCTATATTACTGTAAAGTTGCATGCAAATCCGTTCAGTAGTTTTTTCGTAAAAGAATAACAACCATACATACTCGTACATCCATCCATACTCCACAAACTTTCACATTTATAGTATTAGTACGAGTAGGATTATAATATTTCAAACTGATGTTTTTAATTCTTTATATTTATCAGATTTTCTTATTAGTACTATGATTCCTGCACCGGCCCGCCTCCTGAATGAAATATTTTCCAAAATTTACTTAGTAATTAACATTACATTTATAACTCTGGCAGTCAATCTCAGCTTTTTAAACCTCACGATGATTTCCTTCACTATAACAGTACTCAGAAAATGTACTTAAATTAGAAAAACTCATTACTACATAGCTGGGTTCGAACCTGGACTACCGGAAATGGAATCCGCAGCCCTAACCGCTAGACCACGAAGGCGATATGATAAGTGAAAGACAATACTATAGATAAATAGGACACGTATTACAATCCCAACCCTGAGGTTATAAAATAACTCAAGAGAAAATTACCCGTACGGGAACAGGAACACATGTTTAAGACACGAGCTTCACAAGACCGTTACCGCTAACTACTAGACAAATGATCCGACATAAATATAAGTCTCCATACCGAACAGTATCATATGACATATAGCAACTATAGAATATCTTTCTTGGTAGAGTTCCTATCGTTTTGATCGGAGTAATAACATTTGAGATCCTTTTGACATCAGGATTAGCTTCGGAAACTTTAATATTTCACGGCGTCTTATCGATAGATAATCCCTTATTATCTTGTACATAAATAACCATTAGCATAGCTTCTATATTAAAGACAACAATATCAAAAACGAAAATTTGAATTTGAAAATTGGTTGTAAAATTTCTATTGAAGTTATATCGGAACTTTCTATTTTTATTGATCTATTTTAATCTCGTATAATCACAGGCGCTGTTTGAATATAGGACAAGACGGGTGAATGAATGTACGTTCATTGCACTTGTAAAGTTGTATTGTAGAGATATTTTACATTTGGTGTATTGATTTTGAAGAATACAGGCCATCTGCTCTTCAATTAAGCAGCTCTAAATGTCGAACGTTGTTTTTATATCTAAGAAGTCAGGCATGTAGGTATAGCGATACTTGGCACTCAATACTCTCTGTCAACCACGCAAGAGACCTGGCGTAATAATTGTGAAAGATGAATCATTTTCAATAAATATTTAGCACGTGTCACACATTTGTTGTCCATCCTGTCAAATACTGTAACTAATAATTGACATTTATGCATGTGTTAAGAAATGTATTTTGTGTCAACTATTTAAAAAGGGTGAATAAACTATTGAATATTTTTTTTATTTATAAAATCCATAGAAGTTCCTCAATATTTATGCGTTATTTCAGAAATATTGACAAATGCTTAACATTTATGCGTGCGTTCAGAAATTTATTTTGTGTAAATTAAAGTTTATATTTCCGAAAATAATTTCTAAGATTTATTCTTTAGGTTAACGGGAGGGTAAATGTTTATTTTATGTTTTTTATGATTTTTCAAAGATAATTACAAAGGTTAAAAATTGCAGTATCCAAAGTAATAATCTATGATCTAAACTATTGTCTATGTCTCGAAAGTTTTTGTTTTTTTTTAATTTTTATTCTCTTTCTGTATGTATTATTCATCATAAATCATAATAAAACACTTTGAAATCTATATTAACATTTATTTTGTATCAATCTAGTATGTTCATCAAAGCTGAAATTAGTTCAGCTCGTAGCTCATTAGTTCTCGAAAGTTTTTGTTTATTTTAAAATTTTTATTCTCTTTCTGTATGTATTATTCATCATAAATCATAATAAACACTTTGAAATCTATATTAATATTTATTTTGTATCAATCTAATATGTTCATCAAAGCCTAAATTAGTTCAGCTAAAAGGTAACACGACATTAATTGACTGTTAGGTGGTACTAAGTTTGCCGGGTCAGCTAGTAAATAAATATACATGGTCTAACTACATACATTGATCTAAACTCAAAGTAAGCAAATTTTATGTTTGGGTTTTGAGTGTCAGTTAACAATATTAATACATAGAAATACTTTCATAGATATCGGAAAAAATAATAAACAGACCCGGAAAAACAGATATCTATGTTCATTGCATAAATGCCTGTTCCCGTCAGGAATCGAATCCGAGCCTCGCGCTTGGTCGGAAGCATTAGGTTACACACCGTCAACAACTAATAAGGCGGTCAATAAAAAAAACGGAAAACTCCGGTACGAGTTTGTCACAGCCAAAATCAGCCTGTTTGATTCTAGGTTAAACTATACTTGGCCCAGAACCGATGACCTCGGAACTCAACCCTGCCTATGAATATTAACACTCAAGAGAACAAAAGACTATCGGTGTGTCCTGACTATTATAGACTAGTGTCGTATGTACACTAAGCCAAATAATTAGGTTTGACCGTTTTACAAAATGTAATATTAAAGCGTCATTTAACATAACCTACGATATTAGGTCCTATGAGGTGGCAAGCCCATCGCCATCGCACAAATCCAAAAATACGATATCTCTAATGGCAAATAACATTACACAAAGCTCCACTACTTAAAGAGAACTTGTATATTGTACGTTACGTTGTACTGTCACTCATTCACAGTTCATTTGAGCTGAATAATATCAGAACTTAGTAGTAATGCCTACGCTCGTCACTCTTCGGTGTTTATTTCGAAGTACGCCTACAGCATCCATCCCATATTAACGATGATCAATCTAACGTTAAAACACCAAGTATTCAACCTTTTAATTACATTAAAGTTAATCGATCTCGTACGCCATAAACCTACTTTCGTTTTTAAAAGATTGCGGCCACCATCTGTCACATTTATAAACCAAATCGATACAGCTATTAATAATCACATTTATTGCCAGCGCCATCAATATCATCAAAGAGAGCTACCATAAAACATGATCGAAGTGTACGTAGAACTCGAACAGTACGGTGGGCTGAATCTGGGATGTCTACCTACGGTGCGTGAGAAAGTTCGCCGTCCACAGACCATAAATCGTATATTGATTTCTACTAAATGAATCCCTTGATTAGATGCTAATTGAAGAGGAAATCTCTGTTAACTATGAACATACTTCGCGGAGAAACTACAAGCGCCTTGACATCTCGTAATGTACTCGTGAAATCACACTGTCACAATAGTACGGGACCCCAAGAGAGGATTTGGGGAGTAATTCGAGCACCTCCGATTATGATATGGTAGATATCTTTAATCATCGTTAAACACCTCTATTATATATAATCTCTCTATATAGAGCCGCACGAAAAGCCTGAGTAATTTTTTTTTGCTTGAAAATATACTCGAAGACGTCAGATTAAGACACAGTGGGTCCATTAGATGTCTATAAGTAAATCTTTAAATAATTTGACAATTTGACCTCGACGATAAGGAGTGGGACAGGGAAAGTCAAACTTTTACAAAATAAGTAATTTATGTTCAACAATCATAATGGCAAACTGCCAGATAGACGTTATTCCATAATCGTAGATACATTCGGCATATACAGTATCAATATCTGGTAAGCTTGTGTAAAAGTCAGTATTTTTTAGTTTTTACACACTCTCCCCATCGCTATAGATAAAAACGGCACACGACGTTTTTTTATTCTGCACTATGCAATGGAAAATACCCAAGAAGTAACCATGATGTTCGAGTGACTTCACATTTTGCTTCCTGGGAACCCTTCCTGTATCGAGCTATAACCGCGTCGTTTATAATAAAAGTAATCAAATCATAGTCGATCATCTCGATCAATATTAGTTTTGAATATAACTTCTGTTACATAAATTGACTTTCTATTATCGAAAGGCAATATACAAAGTACACACACAAGTTGCTACCGTAACAGCGGAAGATTAAATAAATGTTAAACGATGGCTAAGATGTTTACTTACAAGACTATTACAATATTATATTAAAAAACAATTATTGATTCTTTGTTAAAGAAAATGTTCATATGGAACTAACGGATAGGGATTTAAAAAAATCGAAATAGCCAAAAACGCATTTGATTCAAAAAAAATGTAGTACATAGTGGTTTGCAATATAAACAAAAAATGTTTATCCGATTAGACTTCAAGTTTGTAGTTTAACAACTTTATTGATATATACATACATCCTTACGCTAAGTCCCTTTCGAGGTAGGCCGAGGTTATCGGGTGCCAAGTGTCACGATTCCTATATACTTACTCTCTTCATATAAATAAGCCGCTTCCAGAGATTCTTGATTACTCAATGTCAACATAGGTCTCTCGGGTACTTGCAGCCATATCCATACATAAGTAAATCCATCCCTACTTGCAAACTTAAGCCTTTATCATATTAGTAGGATTAGCCATCGATGTAATCCCAAAGTAAGCAAATTACATGCTTGAGTTAGGGGTGTTAGACAACTATACTAATACATAGAAATAAATAGATGCCAGAATAAATTTAATCAATCGGACCCTGAAACACAGAACATGTTGTGTTCATCAAATTCTTTCCCCGTCCGGAGTCGAAAACGAGCCTCACATGGTCGGTGGTTTTCTAATAAAGTGGTAAAGGCAAAATAGGACAAGCTGCTCACAAAGTAAATATTATCACCAAGAGAATATAACTTAACGTATTATGCCTCCAAGCTAAATGAAGGGATGTGGACCATGAAGAAATAAATCTACCTTTGCGTCTTACGTTCAGCTCGGTCTGTCTCCCGGGGCTTTGTGTCACTTTATACATTAGTAATGCTTGCTATATCAAACTGTTTGATTAAATGCCGTAGATGAATTTCACTCCTGATAATTACAAAAATAGCTTGCTTGATGGAAATGAAAACTATAAAAATAAACTAATATTATCACGCCCATACCCCCGGAGGAGTAGGCAGAGGAACATACTAATGACAGGTCGTAAGTTCATCGTCATATCGGGTACAAACCCACATGCAACGTCATATTTTCCAGGAAAATTGAAAAAAGCAAGTTCAATCACAGGGGCGATTAACTTAACTTTTAGGTTATGGTAATATTAATTAATTAGTATTTCCTTGTTTGTAAACTACTAAAGTAGTGAACCGGTTTAAAGCACCTTAACAATTCTGGCGCTGTATAGACTACAAAGCTCTCGGAAGAGGGTAGTGTTCTGTGGGTTACATACACTACTACTACCCACAGACAGACGGACAGCGGATTCTTAGTTTTTACTATTTTGATTCAATAGTAAAAACTAAGAATCCGCTGTCCGTCTGTCTGTCAGGCTGTCACCAGGTTGTTCTCATAAACTGTTACAGATAGTTAAATTTTTACAGATTATTTATTTCAATTGATCCCATAAAACAAACAATGCATTTTTGCAGTTTTTATAGATGGTTGTATGGATCCCTTCGTGCGCGAGTCCAACTCGCACTTGGCCAGTTTTTTCAATAATATTGACTTATTACTCGTGTGTTATCCGAGGGTTGCGTCAAGAGCCTCCGAAACTGGCGTGTTTGTATGAAGAGAGTATTGAATGTGAAGGAAGCTAGGAAAGTATGTAGAATCGTGACTTGATTGAAGATAGGTATGTTTGTATATTATATATATGTATGTATATTCACTATAGCTAACGAACTTTCAATATTTTAGGAGCATTTCCAAATATATCCCACACAATGTGATGCAACCACAGACATTTGCTTACAGACAGTAAATGACTATTTGAAATATATCTATGAATGACATTAGCTGACGGATCATTTTATTGTCTGGACTTTGAAAGATATAATTATTTTAGTTTATAGATTAACTTTAAAGAACAATGGATAACTTACTTCACATCATCAATTTCAAACAAAAATGTGATACAGCTCACGATACAGTGAATACTATTACATCACAGATCTTCTTTTTATTTATAAGAAAAACATAGAGGCCAGTAATACTATAAAATATATAGGTTAGAAACTGATAGATTACCTGGCAGTAAGAAATATACGGTCACTTATAGACACCAAAGGTAATGTTGCTTTGTCAACACAACGAAGGAATACTTAATTCCGTCAAAAATTTTACCCCACCATACAAATCAAAACTCGACATTTAACCACGTCCTTATGGCTGCAGCCAAAGATCACCATAACAATCCGGACAACTCACCGCAAACCTACCTAGTCAAGTTCACGGTATCATTGACAAACAAATCGATTACATATACAATTGAAATTCAAGTCTGCCTCTACGTTACAATTACACAAAACGAACATTTCTTTAGAAGATAATGCTGGCCACTTTCACAGAAAAAAACGAACTTTCACAAGGACCATGAAAAATAAACAAGGCTTTCAGCGGTCGGGCGGGCGGGGAGGTGATGCGTATACGCACGGGGCGTGGTCTAGCACGTCGTCGCACGCGCTCGCCGCAGAGCCGCCTCGGATGCTGCGGCAGATGCACGTGTCGTGCGACTATTTTCACCGCCTACACGCGACCATACATCGTTAACCTTACCTTTGACATGATTGAAAGTGAGTGCCCAGTGATAGTGACAGTAAATTGACCACCTGCGTCTACGCACCCAGACTGAACCCTAGGTATGTTTGTATCACATAATTTAACACTATCTCGCAAAACAAACTCTGATAACGCGCGCAATATAATGCAAATATTGACTTTTATGTAATCCTCGCATTTTTCCCAATTGATTTCGAAACTGGACATTGACATTTATTTGACTAATAAAAAACGCACCTGGTAAAATTACAAGATTTCGCGAGTTCTAGAGTTATTTTAATGTTAGTGCTTAGAAAAATCAATAAAATTTTCAAATCGACCAAATTCACATCGATAGAATGGACACTAGAATGCCCCAAATGATATGATGCTTTCATTCAATAACATAATATCCGACAAAAATAGACATAACAGATTTTAGTCAAGACACTTATAAGAAATCTATCTACTCAGCGTTCAAAAAAAACTAATTTGAACAATAAAATTGGACATTAATCATTAAAAAAACTTTTTAAATTAGCAAAAATAATTTTTAAACGTCTTTAAATCTAAATTGTTGAAAAATAAACATCGCCCCGCCCGTATCCCCGAAGAGATAGGCGGAGGTGCACTCTATTATGAGCCCACAATTAGCAGACGATAAATTAATTTCTATTTAAAATTCCTCACTTATAAAAGTAATTTGTTAAATTCTAAATCATAGACATCTAATTAATACAAACACTTTTAAAATATACCTTAGGCATTATTAAAATGACGTAGAAATGGAGGTCGGTAAGTTTGAAGGCGCCATCGGTAGGCTGTTGCAATACTTACGATAATATTCAATAAGTTTTGTTGTCTATGACCATCACTCAAGATTGTCATGCTTTACTAATCATTTGAGATGGTCATGCATCATTTAAGATTGTCAATATGTCATTAATGACCCAATGCCAGTTCAAGTTATTTTCAAAGCGGTTTCTGAATCTTAGAAACATTTAGTTCATTCAATTATACGCAATTCACGAAAGGTTTTACGTATTTTTGAAATTTATATTTTATTAATTATATAATTATAATATAAAACTTTAACAGCATTCTGGCTACAAATGAGACTTTATAACCACAAATCTGTATCTCAGGTTGATATTTGGTTTGAAAAAGTATTAAGCGCAATGAACTGCAAAATAAAACAATTATTCTTTATCAAACTTTTTGTTTTACCATCGAATACAACATCTACACCAATTTTATATCTGAATTTGGTTTAGATGTTCCAAAACTCTGTTTATTTTCTTTCAACCGATGAAAGTAAACTCAAAATTTTAAGACTAATTTGTACGATTGTAATAGACCTGAACACGACTAGGATATATCCTACTTTGTCTTATGTTATTTCTATGATTCAGTATCGTTCAAGTTTCATCATCAATCAGATCAGTTAAATGTGTACTTTACAATAAAATTATTTACATTTATACACAGTTTCAAATCAAATCCCTTGCTGGGTGGGCAGAGAGTATCAAGAGCCAAATTTCACGATTCCTACATACTTGCCTAGCTTCCTCCACATTCATTACACTCGTCATACCAACACTCCGGTTTCGGAGACTTGATGCAATGAAGACCCTGGATAACACACAATAAATTTTCGTCGTGGAATGTCAACGTAGATTTCTTCCTCGAAATTGATGGCTGCAGATAACAGCTTTATATATTTACATTCACATTATATATGTTTAATTAAATTTACTAATTGAATATATTTTTATAGTATAATTATAATACTTTCAATCACCAATTTACGTTCTCTTAATGCTCAGGCCTTTTGCTATCAGTTTCGAAATTATCCTTCGATTCCAATAAGAATCCATGATTAAAACTAAATTTAAATAAGGGTAGTGGCCACATTCTACTAAATATTATTGAAATATCAAAATGGGAAAGAGATTCTCTAATAAAAAGTTTTTAAAATACTTAGTGTTAATTAAACATAAGATAATACAACCAAATTAAAAAGCTGCTTCTTTTTGAAAAGTTAGTTGAAAAACTACATAATGTTATTTTAAAATGAACATGGGACAAACATGTTTTTAAACGGGTTTTATAATTACATGCGTTTTATTTTTATATTTCTACAGTGGATGAGTGGAAGAGTTTTGCGACGATCCGTACGGATTTATAACCGTGGCTGATCCTCCAATCATAACATCAGTGCTCTCTTCTGTCATATTATGGTTAGGAAATGAAATACAATGAAATAAAAAAAATTATATGACTAAAAAACAAATTGAAAATTTAAGCTTTCAAACATCATTTTTGTTAACCACTTTACACTAAGTTCTGTATTTTTAGCTTTTGTAATTAATGTACAGATCGAATCTGCTTCTGGACAGGTTTAAGGTAGGGTTTCTGTTCACTTAACCAATGTAAACGCAATTTAGGCTGCCAAAGAAAATACACAGGATATAGATTCTAAGAAATCGATTGATTGATCCGCAAGTGCGCAAACGATTAACAAATAAACAAAATATTTCATATTTATTACATTTGTAAGAATTTATACGAGTACGTCGAAAAATGTTAAAGTAACAAAAAGATCAAATCTGCACTTCACTATAAAAGTTTCTACTAAAAAACTAACTACACTTGAATTTCACTTCATGTTTAGTTCCTGTCCGTCCATTTTCGCCCAGGTAGGGATCCACCGACTATGACACTCCTACAGCGTCTATGGTGTCTATAGACCACGGTTTTCTCTTACCATCAGGATATCCGTGTGCTTGTTCGCTATTCCTATAAAAAATATTTTCACCCCCGAAGTGGTAGGCAAAATAAGTATGTACTACTTATGTACCCACGATCAGCCAACAATAGAACCCATTCGGTGACAAGTGGCACCAGAAATCGAACCCTGGGCCTCGTGCTTTTTAAAGTGGGATACAGCCTAAGCTCGACCTCAGAGGAGATTATTTTTTAATAATCGGAGAAAACTCATTATCCTGAATTTCAGGGTTGTAACCAAAGTGAAAGACGCAAGAGAAATACTAAAAGCATTTATTTATTTAAAAAATAGTAAACCAAGGGTGTTGTCAATAACATTCAAAACCGGCGTGTTTGAGTGCAGACTAATGAATGTGGAGGAAGCTAGGCATATCGTATAGGATCGTGACACTTGCCACTCGATATGCCCTGCACACGGAAGAGACTTGGCGTGTAGATATGTATGTAAAAAAAAATCTAGGTTGTTACATGTGAAAATCCTTTATATATTTGTTATATTCTGTTTTTGTTTAGCGGCAACAGAAATACATAATCTGTGAAAATTTCAAATGTCTAGCTACCACGGTTCATGAGATACAGCCTGGTGACAGACAGACAGACAGACGGACGGACAGCAGGGTCTTAGTAAGAGGGTTCCGTTTTCTTAAACTTTGGGTACGGATCCTTAAAAATGATAAATTACTGAGTCAGTGCGAAGATAGCTCGTACTTATTTGCTTATATACCAAGTAGCTGTAACCACGTCTGTGTAATAAAGTAAATATGTATCAGTAAACACTTGCTCATATTATAACGCCTGACGAAAGACCACATTTCAATGGCTTAAAACGTTGACAAGATGACACACAATCATCATCTAGCGAAATAATCTCTAAGTAGACAGAATAAGGACGTTTTGTAAAATAATACTGAGACTTACATACATACATGCATATCTTCACGCCGGGTCTCTTGTGGTGGGTAAAGAGTATCCAGAATGTCGCGATCCTCACATACTTGCCCATGTTCTCCACATTCTTTACACCTTCATACAGACACGCCACTTTTGGAAACTCTAAGATAAACTTAAGATATTAAAAGCTTTCCAACTCTTTTTTTTATCTGCATTTTCTATTATATACTAGCCGTT
Organism: Lasaia peninsularis; assembly: GCA_018236625.1. Taxonomy (NCBI): domain Eukaryota; kingdom Metazoa; phylum Arthropoda; class Insecta; order Lepidoptera; family Riodinidae; genus Lasaia; species Lasaia peninsularis. The sequence goes on from DVZL01000032.1 coordinate 29,560, forward strand.
TCCCGCGGTTTAACCCGCGTCTTAAAATTCATCATTGACATGTTTATTCATTGACATTTGACATTTTTAGCCCTCAAGGTTTAGCCTGTGCGTTGATACATCAATAAATCACTTTTGCTTTTTATAAATCAGAAAATAAAAAAATGTTTGACAGGAAACAAACAACAAAAAAGATCGTTCCAAAGCCTTATGTAAGTAGGAGGAACAAAGTTCTTTACACACGACTGTTAGTATATAAGGTATATATGTAATAAAATATATATAAGAATAAACTCAACAATTGTAATAACGAGTATTATAATGTAATTCTTACAACTAGAGCAAGTGTTAATATTTTATTGGTTACGTAAATACTGTTAAAAATTTGAATATCGTATCTACGTCACGCCATAACTTGAAAACGGGTCGAATAAGATGTTTTTTTTAATATATTCGTTATGGTTGTATGAAGATGGATATTCCCAAAAAAATTTATATGAAAAGGAAAAAAAACAATTAAAAAGCTACCAAGTGCGAGTGGGACTCGCCCATGTTTCCGTACCTTCAAAAACCACAAAACAATCATATTTGTCGTATGGGGGCCATCTTCAAATATTAACTTTATATACGGTAACAGAGATATTCATTCTGTTAAAATTTCCTTCTATTACAGTTTACATCCTATTGGGTTACGTTATTAGTTATTACCCTTTAGGTATGAAACACTAAAAACAACATTTTTTCCCGTTGATATCATATTAGCTGTCAGGCTGTACAAAGTTCGCCGTTTTGGTTAGTTCACAGTGAATAAAGCGATTACATTCATTATTCTCGAATGTAATAATAGATGCTAAGCAAATATATATGTATGTATGATGTCACAAATAGTACACTATACACCCACCACTATTCAACGGTATTTTAGTCGACAATTTTATAGGTGACGAGTCAATCGGCTATTTGTCTAATTGAACGGATTAATTAAAAAAACCAGCCAAGTGGGAGCCAGACTCGGGCACGAAAGGTGCCGTACCATATCCACCAATTATAAAAAAAAAGCAACAAAATCGCGTTTTAGATAATTTACAAGTATATCATAAGTTTATATGAATAGAACTAAATTATAAATATTCAATGTAAGTCCATGCACTGGGATTTAAAAATGGATGGTGAATCTATTGGTTGTCTGTAAACAACTTAGAAACATGATTTTTTTCTAAGTTCCTTTAAATATTTATTCCGCTTTTTAAAGTTTGTTGCTATAGCGGCAACAGCGTCTAGCTACAGTCAGTATCAAAGCCAGTAATAATGGACATATATTTTAGCCTATTGAATAACAAAGCAGTGCATTTAATTGTGATAAAAGTGATTACTAGCGATGGCTGTTTTTCTAAAAATGGTTGATAATGATAAGAGACTAAGAACTATAATATTCTATATTCTATTATTATGAAACGGTTCAATTTTTATACGAACGGTAGTATTTTGTACGAATCGTAATCTAAAAATCTTATATATAAAATTCTCGTGTCACAATATTCGTTCCCGTACTCCTCCGATACGGCTAGACCGATTCTCATAAAATTTTGTGAGCATATTGAGTAGGTCTGAAAATCGGCCAACTTTCTTTTTTTAATACCCCTAATTGCGGGCGCTACGAAGTTCACCGGGTCAGCTAGTGTTTATATATAAACTTTAGCATTGAATAAAAGGAACTATAAGGTGAAGGTTAGTAATGGTAACGAGGCATCACCTCACTCAATAAACTACGAATAGTTACTTGTACACTTACGAATTACGGTTCATTGATTGTAGGAATCCGGGATAAGAAAATTTCTATACCATAAAAAAAACCCGACGAAGCAAACAAAACTAGAACAAGCATTAAACACCGATAAGGATATCCTGAACCTACTACTCTACTATTCATTAAAACTTTTCGTTCTAGAAAATAAGAATTAAATTTTTGCTCCATACATAAATTGTGATCAAACATAAAAAATATCGTCATGCCTATATCCAGTAGTGGTAGACAGAGGTACGTATTTATTCACCTCCGATTATCCAACGATATCAAGTCCCACCATGTGACAGGTGGCAAGTCCGTCGCCACATAGGGCACAAATCCCAGCCAATGATATATATTTTTAGGTAAACCGAAAAAACTCGTAAACAAGTATCCAGGAATCGAAATAGGTCCCTAGTTATATCGAGGCAGAAACGATTTTCCTCGTTGGTAAAGCTCAACATTTCATAAACAAGCCAATGTGAATTGCTTAACAACACAAGAGCATTGCGTTTGGAAAATTTCGCTGTTTTCCTTTCTTATCTCGTAATTTTACGTGTACTTGTGATAAAAGTAAAAACACTTTTACCTTCATTCAAATAATACCTCACTGTCGAGGCAAACAAACGTAATATGAACAAGGTAATACAACAATAGACGTATGCTCCCCTTCCGGATTGGAACGTCATCAAAATAATACAGGGCCACTAGTTTTTACGTGGTCCATAACTGTATAATGGGCCTAATTACGGTATAACGGGGTAAACAAAGTGACTAGTGATGAGCAAATCAAGATCAAGACCCTTGAAGACCCGTAGACTTGGACAGTCTTGGTCTCTATCTTGCTTATTAAGTCTTAGTCTTGGTTTTGCGTATCAAGTCTTGTTCTTAGTTTTTCAAGACTTAAAAGCTAAGAACAAGACTTGTCGAGCTTTTTATAGCTGACTCGCTGTTATTCAGTTAAAATTTAGAAAACTAACAATACCATATGCCAACTATAAAGCGAGAAGAGAAGAGCATAATATGTTGACGCTGTTGGAAATATGTTTTTTCATATAAGTACTGTGTATTTTCGGTTGAGTCTTGCCGTATAGTCTTGGTCTTGCATAATTTGGTATTGGTATTGTTCTTGCATAACGGTCTTGCTAGCCACAGAATTATACCAAGACCAAGTTATAGACCAAGACCAATTTTACTCATAACTCAAAACGCATAACCTTCAGGTCGGTACATACCGGAATACAATATCCGAAATATGTTACTTAGCAAATTAAAATTTTCGCAACTTTTTGGAAAACGGGACAGTCTTGCATCTTGGTTATCTTTGGGGACGCCGGGACAAGTAACGGGACAGTCCTGTTTGAAACGGGACGTGTGGTGACTTTAGTTATAAGGTATAAAACACTTTGTTTTTACTGTAACAAGGACAACAATCACGAGGAGAGAAACATCGAGATATAATAAACCCGGCCAAGTGCCAGGAGGACCACGCACAAAAGTTTCATTTACATATTAGGAGACAAACATTTAACTAATTACGTTTTTAGGGTTCCGTATGCGAAGAGTAATACTATGACTCTATTGTCCGTCTGTCTATCAGTCCGTTTTGAACGAAGGCTCCAATACAACATACGTGATTTATTACGCCGTTTATACGGCACCCTTAACACGCGAGTCCGACTCGCACTTGGCCTATCACTCAAGATCCGCTAACATAAAACAAACTTGGATGACACAATAACACTAATGCTACTCTAATGCAGTAACAATGTCGGAAGCGGAGAACATTTTGAGTATGCAGAGACCACACAGTTTTGCGACGTATGTCGTCTCCCGACATAAGTTGCTACTTTGCGGAATAACATCAGGTCAAAGAGGCACATAAATCATTCTCCAAATGACAATATAAGACATACGCTATCCGTGTTGAAGTTAATGAAACCTATTATACAAGAGTGCACAGGAAATCGGTGCGTGTCTATGATTCATCTTTGATTGATGACAAACGTTAAAAATATTTGTCAATTTTTTGAGTTCCGTACCCAAAGTGTAACAACGGAACCCTATTACTAAGACTTCATTGTCCGGCTGTCTCTCTGTAACCGTGAACTTGCTAGAAAGTTAAAATTTTCACAGATGATCAATTTTTGTTACCGCTATAATTACAAATAAATTGTTAAGGGGTCCCATACAAAAAACGTGTTTTTTACCGTTTTTACGGATATTGGTATAGAACCCTTCATGCGCGAGTCCGGCTCGCACTTGGACTTTCTATAAATTTATTTAATATATTATGACAAAACAATTTCAGTGTTTTCAACAACGCATCTCATATTTATTAAAAGTAAAGACAAAATTAGTTATGTATATGTATACGCTCATATGAGGAAATGAACATGAGGGCATAATAATAGGTGCAATTGTCTGCACCCATGTTATCCCGTGATGTAACAGGTGGCAAGTCCACTATTATTTTTAATGACAGATTTTAAAAAAAGACGTAATGTCAAGCTCAAACGCGTAGTCAGGGGTACATTGGGCACTAAGACAATCTCAGTTATAATTTTCAGTAAAATTGAAAAAAGTCATAGAACATGTTATCCTACCCGGAAGTTGAACGCAGAAACGTTAAAGGCTATAAATTCAAGTAAGTGTCATTCGTTAGGCAGATTAGTTTTTTTTTTTGTCGTCTTGAGAATAAATAAAGATTTCGAATGCTTTATTACAATAATAATATTATTATCATTACCGAAACATAAGGCCAAAATAATATTTTTAAAACTTTTGTCTTTCTGTTTGTTCCCGTTAATCTCTGAAACATTTGGACCGACTTTGACAGGACTTTCACTGGCAGATGACTGATGTAATAAGGAATAGCTTAGGCTACTTTTATTTTAGAATTTTAATTTAGAAATATTTAAAATAATAAAATAAAAACGCGGACAAAGGGGCGGGCACAGCTAGTTATTATTATAGACAAAATGTAAAAAAAACTTTATAAAAGTAAATACGTTGTCTTAAGAAATATGCTATTACAAAGTTAGAAGACTGTAATGATATAACATTTTTCTTGATTTTGCAAAACAATATATTTTTTAACATTTTTTTTGGGAACCCCTATCGGTAAACTTAAAGAGTAAACTGCGCAGAATGTACACACATTTCTAACTAATTCACTGAACGCCACAAATTTTAAAAAGCGTAACCCAAACTTGATATTTTTTGAAGCCAGTACTTGAGTGTATTTACCTCCTTGTATTGAGGTAGCAAAAATTTGTGTATAAAAAATAGAAAACCTTTTAAAGAAGACAATTATCAGCTAAAATAAGTAATTAGACCTATTACCTATATATATACCTATTACCTAATTATAATAATTTGATAATTGATCATATTTTTACGGGGTATTTTGTAACACGTATTTCTCAAGCAAATTTTAATAAGTGTATTTTAAATTGATAGTACGTGTTTACGAAACTATTTCGTTGTAACTACATACTTAAATAGGTTTATGTCAGTCGCAGATATTTTATGATGCTGTCTGGAGGCAATCAACACACTATAGAAACAAACTTCTCCTTGAAAACTACTTGAGTAAATCTGCAAATTTAAGTGTGAGCTGAAATATTTTGTAAACAAGTTATTTAATGTACTCTAGCTTATTTAAAATTTGTTAGGTTTCCAAAGGGTAACAGAATTAAAATAACTCATAAGAACAATTTGCCTTACACGGAAATCGAACCCATGACCTCTTGCGTCAAAAACGAACATCGACTGCAGAGGCGAAAATAAAAACCTTATCATATTATATTTTTGATTTATTAATAGAAAAGTCCAGTAATTATTGCACTGATCTATTAAAGTTTTTCCGTAATTGTATTCACTCAAACAGCTAAATAAAAATAATACGTTATACAGATATCTATTACAATTTGCTGGTAATTCTGGTGCCGCTTACTTAGTTTGAGTTATTGTTATATTCTTTCAAAGCTAGTAAAAGAAAGAGACGAACTACTTTTCCTACCGTCAGATTACTTTGACATTTCTACAGATATTTCGTCTATGGTTTATATCTTAGAATATTTAGATTAAAAGCCTTACAAGTCATTATGTTCTGACTAACTGGACGTGACTAAAACGTTGTATCACTCTCGTTTTTTATTTCATTGGAAAAAGATAGGATGTACCAAAACTAAATTGAGTTAGCGTGAATGGGAATTACCGTTATTGTCTTAACGAAAAAATGTTTATTGTTCGGGCAACATTACGAACGCACTATACAAAATGAAATATCAATTACATTCCAGCCCATCCGTAGTTGATTTAAATCGCATACTCATTCACAATTCACATTATGAATTCATACCGCATACGTAATAGAGCGAACATTTCATTCCCGTATACCCGGAACACATCCCACTTGAATGTATCGGAATAAGCAGGAACAAAGACTTTTAATCCGGCTTGCAATTCATTTAAAACACACACACACACACACACGTAAATGTTCACGCCAAATATCTTGCGTAGTAGGCAGAGGGTATAAAGTGGCAAGTGCCACGATTCCTTAATACTTGCCTGGCTTTCTCCATTTATTCATTCTCTCCATTTATCTGTAGACTTAAAAAATAGTTTGTTAATTCTACTTGTGCGATCCGTTTTCCCTTCGAGTAAAAACTTGACGACATTTTTTTATGTTAACTAAACAACTACCAAAACAGGCAGTGTTATTTAATAACTCCTCCGTACAATCGTTATCTGTGTAAGCTTATACACCGCTGTAAACGTTATTTTCGTAAAAAGGGTTACTTACAAATTCCATTTTCAAATATCAAACCATAGATTGACGTAATTACACCAACGACAATAGAGCGTGTGCCCACTTATTTTCGTATTAAAAATCTGGACATCGCATGACTTAACCATTGGTATAAACTGCCGTACCTAATTTGGTGTTATTTGATTCGAGCGAAAGCGTAGACCACACAAACAGGCCTCCCCGATGGTTTGCTTGTACTTTCATAAAACCATAACTCTTATGGAAGTTAAACGCCGTCGAGGGTGTTTTATTAGGGTACCGTACCCAAAGGAATAAACGGTACCCTATTACTAAGGCTACGCTGTCCGTCTGTATATCTATTACCAGGCAGTATCTTATGAAGCGTGATGGTTAGACAGTTGAAATTTGCACAAACGATGTATTTCTAAAAACATAATAAAGAAGTAATTTTAGCTCTAGTAATATTAACTACTAGAGCTAAAAATTATTATGGTTGTAGGACAACTGCTTATATTGTACCCCACCTCATTAACAATTTACCTGATAGCTTAAAGCAAACTATAACTGAAAGAAATTTAAAGAAAACCTTAAAGGATCATTATTTACATAAC